>SKCR01039330.1:0-203900 GCA_019454045.1 Zanthoxylum bungeanum | reverse complement strand
TCAGAGAAGCAATGGCGGGATTAGTTCAGAGTTTTATGGCCGGCTGCAACAAACAAATAGAGGCGCATGTGGGCTTCGATGGAAAGGGCCCAAAGCCATTTCACTTGGCCCAAATCAGTTTAGAATAAAGCTTTCTAGGCATTTAAAGACTTAAAGACTTGATATTTGTGTAATTTCGTTTTTAGGGGCATTATTGTCTTTATGCCTTTAGGGTTTCTTTTTGTAACAATATTTAAGCTTACTTTCTTCTTCATTTGAGGCAACCAACGAATTTGAAAACTCAAAAGCTTAAAGCTTTGGCTATGGCCGAATTATTGTAAGGGAGGGATTCCCCTTTTCAAGTTTGAATCGACTTATCTAAGTTTTGGCAAACTTAGTGGCGTCTCCATTGCTAGCAAAACACTACAAGGATTCATCTTAAAGGTTCTCAAGGGCAAGTTCTTTGTGGGTCTTCTTTGTGGCCTTGGAAGGGTTTTGTTTCTACAAAAATCATATTCGCGGTTCTTGGGGTTCTGTCCGTTGCTTGGGGTTTGCTTGGATTTCGAATCCAAGTGGGTTTCTTGTCATTTGGTATCTAGAGCTCAGGTTTCCAAGGTCTGATTTTTCTATCTTTCCTTTTGTTTGATTCTGTTTTTCTCTTGTTCTTTGTTATTTTCGTTTCAGTTCTTGTTGGATCTTGTTTCTGTTTTTTTTTGTTTTGTTTATTTCTGGATCTGTTTTTGGTGTGTTTGTTCTTTGTTATTTTCGTTTCAGTCCTTGTTGGATCTTGATTCTGTTTTTGTTTTGTTTATTTCTGGATCTGTTTTTGGTGTGTTCTGCATATCAGTTCATTCCAGTTGCATATCAGTTCATCTTCATCATTTTTTCCAGTTCTGGGCTTCTATTCTGTTATTCCTATCAGTTCGTCATAGTCATTCTGTTCTTTAGCATATGTTTAAGAAATAAACATGTTCTTGGCGGCTGTGTGTTTTGTTTCTAAAACCCTAGTGTAGTGTGAAATCAGACCCTGAAACTAAGTGAAGTCTGAAATCAGACCTAAAACGTAACCTTTGAAATCTGCCTCTGAAATCAGACTCTGAGTTCAGACCCTGAAACTTAACTATTGAATCAGCCTCTGAGATCAGACACTGAAACTTAGCCTCTGAAATCAGACCCAGACCAGTAGCCTCTGAAATCAGACCCAGACCAGTAACCTCTGAAATCAGACCTAGACCAATAGCCTCTGAAATCAGACCCTAACCAGTAACCTCTGAAAATTAGCCTATGAATTCAGACCCTGAAATCAGACCCTTATTCGACTCTGAAATCAGACACTGACCAACAGCCTCTAAATTCAGACCATCATCAGACTCTGAAATCAGGCTTTGAAAACAGCCTCTGAAATCAGAACCTAAATCAGCCTCTGAAATCAGAACCACATTTAGCATCTGACGTTATCAACATAAATGATTGTAGGGAGATAAGTGTGACAAAGCAGGTACTGTTGAGCTTTACCATTGGGCCATACACAGATGATGTCCTATGTGATGTAATACCGATGCATGCAGGACATATTCTTTTGGGCAGGCCGTGGCAGTTTGATAAGAAGGTTATTCATGATGGGTTCAAGAACAAGTACTCTTTCCAGCATAAGGGAAAAACCATTACATTATACCCACTTACACCTGCACAAGTCCATGAAGATCAGGTTAAGTTGCAACTTGAGCGTGACAAAGAGAGAGCGAAGGGAAACACCACCTTGGGTGAGACTAGTGAGAGTGGTGTATCTGGTGAGAAAAATAAGGCCAAGGCCGTGGGAGTTTCCAAGGGGAGTGTGAGTGAACGTAAGGGGGAAACAAAAGAGAGAGTTAAAAAGAGTTTCTACATGGGTGAGGGTGAAGCAAGGAAAGCGTTCAAGGCTAGCAAGCTCATGTTATTGTTAGTCTATAAGGAGCCTCATATTTATTTTACTAACTCTGACCATTTGCTTCCTGTGTCTATTTCATCTCTTTTGCATGATTACAGTGACGTACTGACAGAGGACATACCTAGTGGGCTTCCACCCATTAGAGGTATTGAACACCAGATTGACTTCATACCTGGAGCAGTCATTCCTAACAGACCGGCTTATAGGAGCAATCCCGAGGAGACAAATGAGCTACAAAGGCAAGTACGGGAGTTGATGGACAAGGGGTATGTAAGGGAAAGCAAGAGTCCTTGTGCAGTACCAGTGCTTCTAGTTCCTAAGAAAGATGGGACGTGGCGTATGTGCGTTGACTGCCGAGCTATCAACAATATTACGGTAAAGTATCGTCACCCCATTCCTAGGCTAGATGACATGTTGGATGAATTGCATGGTTCCAAAATTTTTAGTAAGATTGATTTAAAGAGTGGATACCATCAAATTCGCATGAGAGAGGGAGATGAGTGGAAAACTGCATTTAAGACTAAGTATGGCTTGTATGAATGGTTAGTTATGCCATTTGGTCTCTCAAACGCACCTAGCACATTTATGAGATTGATGAATCATGTTATGCATGCATTTTTAGGTAAGTTTGTTGTGGTTTACTTTGATGACATCTTAGTTTATAGTAAAACAGTAGATGAGCATGTAATGCATTTGGAGCATGTACTTGATGTTTTACGAAAAGAACAATTGTATGCTAACTCTGACAAATGCACATTTTGCATGGATAGAATTGTTTTTCTTGGCTTTGTTGTGAGTGCAGATGGCATCGAGGTAGATGTGGAGAAGGTAAAGGCAATTCAGGAATGGCCTACACCAACTACAGTGACAGAAGTCCGAAGCTTTCATGGGTTAGCGAGCTTCTATAGGAGATTTGTCAAGGACTTCAGTAGCATTGCCGCGCCATTGACTGAGGTAGTAAAGAAGACAATTGGTTTTCAATGGGGCGAGGCGCAAGAGCGAGCATTCCAGGACCTTAAAGCGAAGTTATGCAGTGCACCCATTTTAGCACTACCCAACTTCGAGAAGACATTTGAGATTGAGTGCGACGCATCAGGGTTAGGTATTGGAGCAGTTCTCATGCAAGAAAAGCGGCCAATAGCCTATTTTAGTGAGAAGCTGAATGGAGCAGCTTTGAGGTACCCCACGTATGACAAAGAGTTATATGCGCTTGTGAGAGCACTTGAGACATGGCAGCACTACTTGTGGCCTAAAGAGTTCGTGATCCACACCGACCATGAATCATTAAAACACTTGAAGGGTCAAGGTAAGCTGAATAAGCGACACGCAAAATGGATGGAATTCGTTGAGTCATTTCCATATGTTATACGCTACAAGCAAGGTAAAGAAAACATAGTGGCCGATGCATTATCTCGCAGGTATGTTTTACTTACTTCAATGCATGCACGGATGTTGGGATTTGATTTGATTAAGGAATTATATGAGTGTGATTCTGATTTTGGTGAGATTTATACTACTTGTGCAAAGTCATCTTTTGGAAAGTTTTACATTCATGACGGATTCTTATTTAAAGAGAACAGGTTGTGTGTCCCTGCTTGTAGTATGCGTGAGTTGCTTGTGAAAGAAGCGCATGGGGGAGGTTTGATGGGGCATTTTGGGATTACTAAGACTTTAGCTATTTTACATGAGCACTTTTATTGGCCTAAAATGAAACGTGATGTTGAGCGAATTTGTGATAAGTGTCTAACATGTAAGCATGCTAAATCTAAATTAATGCCACATGGTTTGTATACTCCTTTGCCTGTACCTAGTGAACCCTGGGTTGATATATCGATGGATTTTGTGTTAGGTTTGCCTAGGACAAAGAGGGGTAGAGGTTCAATCTTTGTTGTAGTTGATAGGTTTAGTAAAATGGCTCATTTCATTGCATGTCATAAAACCGATGATGTTACAAACATTGCAGATTTATTTTTCAGAGACATAGTGCGACTCCATGGTATACCTAGGAGTATTGTATCTGATAGAGATGTTAAGTTCCTTAGCCATTTTTGGAAGGTGTTGTGGGCTAAACTAGGCAGCAAACTATTGTATTCTACCACATGTCATCCACAGACTGACGGACAAACAGAGGTAGTTAATAGGACTTTATCTCAATTATTGCGCACTATAGTTGGCAAGAATTTGAAGAGTTTGGAAGATTGTTTGCCATTTATTGAGTTTGCATATAATCGTAGCATTCATTCTTCTACTTCATTTTCACCTTTTGAAATTATTTATGGTTTTCAGCCACTAACTCCATTGGATTTGTTACCTTTGCCTGTTGATGAGCACGCGGGGCTAGATGGAAAAAGGAAGGCCGATTTGGTGAAGCACATACATGAGAAAGCAAGAGAGCAAATACAACGAAAGAATGAGCAATATGCTTCTCATGCTAATAAGGGAAGAAAGCGTGTGGTATTTCAGCCTGGAGATTGGGTTTGGGTACATATGCGCAAGGAGAGATTTCCTGAACAACGTAAATCTAAGCTACAACCGAGAGGGGATGGTCCATTTCAAGTTTTGGAACGGATTAATGACAATGCATACAAGCTGGATTTACAAGGTAAGTATAATGTGTCTGCTACATTTAATGTTTCTGACTTAACTCCTTTTGATACAGGTACAGATTCGAGGTCGAATCCTTTTCAAGAGGGAGGGGATGACATGATCCAGGCAGACAACAAACCAAATGACGCATTACAAGTACCAGAAGGGCCAATTACGAGGCAGAGGACCAAAAGACTCAGAGAAGCAATGGCGGGATTAGTTCAGAGTTTTGTGGCCGGCTGCAACAAACAAATAGAGGCGCATGTGGGCTTCGATGGAAAGGGCCCAAAGCCATTTCACTTGGCCCAAATCAGTTTAGAATAAAGCTTTCTAGGCATTTAAAGACTTAAAGACTTGATATTTGTGTAATTTCGTTTTTAGGGGCATTATTGTCTTTATGCCTTTAGGGTTTCTTTTTGTAACAATATTTAAGCTTACTTTCTTCTTCATTTGAGGCAACCAACGAATTTGAAAACTCAAAAGCTTAAAGCTTTGGCTATGGCCGAATTATTGTAAGGGAGGGATTCCCCTTTTCAAGTTTGAATCGACTTATCTAAGTTTTGGCAAACTTAGTGGCGTCTCCATTGCTAGCAAAACACTACAAGGATTCATCTTAAAGGTTCTCAAGGGCAAGTTCTTTGTGGGTCTTCTTTGTGGCCTTGGAAGGGTTTTGTTTCTACAAAAATCATATTCGCGGTTCTTGGGGTTCTGTCTGTTGCTTGGGGTTTGCTTGGATTTCGAATCCAAGTGGGTTTCTTGTCAGAAAGTGAGTTCCAAGTGTTCTTTTAGAGATTGCTAATAGAATCGTCGACGGGATAGTCCCTATAGAGATTTGATGTTTACATCTATATCTCTGGGATATATCCGGATACCTGTGACGGAGGAATTATACATTTTCCATGACCTCGACCTGTATCATTCAGCGAGTTTATCCGTGGTGGTCATAATTTATGGGTGGTTAAATTATGGACACGAAATTGGATTTTGTGACGGATATGCCTGAATCTAGAGAGTCTCACTAGTGAAATATACTCGTAGAGCACTAGGGCAACATTTATGAATAATACTGATTATTTATAAGTCGTTTAAAGGTTAAACGAAAAATACATGCGAATGGACCTAATAGTCATTTCCTAATTTTTGTGTATTTGCATTTAATGATAGATTTTATCAAATACACATTAACTAATTATCAAATTGAGATATTTAAATAATATCATAAATATATATATATATATGATATTTAATGTAAATATAATACATATATTTAATATATTTAATATTTAAATAATTATTTAATTGTTAAATAATTAAATTAATTAAAAATATAAATATCTTAAGTTTTGATATTTTATTAAATGACTTGAGTTGCAATTGTTGACTTGTTTGAAAATCATTAAAGTTGTAATGACAAAGTTTACAAGTTGATAAAGCAAATTAAATGAAACAAAAATTAAAAATATCTAGATATTTTCTTCACCAAATTCGGCCAAGGCCATTTTGTGAAGTATAAATTGTTTTGTTTCATTTTAGGGTTTCATAAGTTCATTAGATACAAAAATAACACAAAAGTAGTTGAGAGAAATGTTTGGAGAAAAGAAGAAAAGCTTGGAAATTTTTAGCATTTGTAAGTTTTCTTTCAAATCTTCCAACATGAAAAATGCTTATAACATGCTTAGCTTCATCTTATGATGCTTTGATGTTGTCTCTACACTTATAGTTTGTGTTTAATTGGTTGTGAACTTGTATGAAAGATGTATGCATGTAAGTAAGCTTGAAATGGTTTCAATGGCTTACTTTTGATTATTTGATAATCAAGTTGCCATTATAGAGTTGTTGAGCCACTCCTTGGTAACCTATAATTGTTCTAGAGTTATCCAAAGTGGTGAGACTTATTTGGTGTTGCAAAGAATGAATTAAAGTGTTGGATTTTAAAGATTTGGTAATATTGGTCAATTTGATGAAATTATAAAATTAGGGTTCTTAAGCCCTTCCAAATTTGTGGCTTTTCATATATGTGATGTATTATGGAGTGTATATGATGCATGTAAAATTTTGGGTTGATTGGATTTGATCTTGGTATGTTTTGAACAAAAGAGGACTAAATTACAATTAACCGAAAATTGGGGGTGCTCATGGCAATTAGACAAAATTTGGGGATTTGGTTGAAACTGATTTTGATGAGTTGGACTTGTTGGAAATCATTTTAGAAATGATTTAGAATCATCCAAAATTGTATTTGATAATTTTTGGACTAAAATGATCAATTTGCAAAGTTGTGGGGCAATTCGGTAATTAATAAGAAATTCGATCTCTTGTGTAATTTTTCAGAATTTAATAATTAGATAATTAAATAAATAAGTTTATTTAATTGATCCAAGAAAAATTTTGAAATCGAAAAATTTTGATTTTCCACTATTCTGCTGCGTTACCAGATTTTTGCAATAAAACCCCTACAGGTATGACTGCCTGTGTGTATGTTTAATTGGATGATTCGTGGTGTAGTAGTTGAGCTAGTTAGGAATCCATTCGGACGAAATTCATCTCATATCTATTCTAAAATAGGTAATGAATCTCGTACGAGCATTGTATGAGTAAGCCAGCCATATGTATGGATGTATTGATTGTTATATGTGTTTCGTGGTTGGTTGCATGATGATTGTTTGTGTGACTGTGTGTATGTGTGTGTATGGAAGAAATCGTAGAATATATGGATAATGTATGCTTATGTGAAATGAATGAATGAATGAATTTGAAGGCTAATATAAGTATTAGATGTTATAAAGCATGTTTGTTAAGTTGTATTAGTGTGTAAACTTGGGAAATATTTTTACATGTATATAAGAGAGGTGTGCCACGGTATGTGTAAATACATATGAATCCTGAATGTTAAGCCATTGGGGAAGTTGCATTGAATTGAGAGATTTTGTTTCAAAATGAAGAAAGTTTGTTTAACTTGTCGATTTGATGATATTTCAAATATGGATATTTGTGATAAAGGGTAGATATATGACTTCATATTTCACATGATTGAAGTGAGATTGATGTTAACGATATACTCTATGATATTTGAGCTTTGCCTTGTATGCTTTGAATGTTAGCTATGAGATTGACACACATGTAGACATGTTAATATGAAAACTTGACATGGGTTAAGAATAAATGAGAATAACAAGTTAATAATTTCAAACTTATAACAATTTAGTAATTCTGTTAATCTGTTGATATGTTTGACTTGTTTGCTGTAATACTAGCATTGTTACTTACTGAGTTTTTTTATTTTAAAACTCACATCAAACCAGTTTGCTATTTTTACAGGTTGGCTTCTAGGTGGGTCAACCACTTAAGCTTTGGAAGTCATGCTCGAGACGCGGATCACCCAAACGACAGTCACCCTCGAAAGTGTCCTGGGAGAAGTTATAGAGGTTTAAAAAGTTTATGATATTTTGGTTATTGTTTTTTTAGTCATGCTGAGCACGTGGTTTGTATATATATTAAGTAAATGTTTTGATTAATGATGATTTTGTGGGCTCTGAGCCATTGAGTGTTGATAGATGATATGGGCACGGAGCCATTAGGTGGTGATTTTCATGTGTTGGTGTGGATTTGAGGTCCATTTTGATATTTGATGTTTATTTTAGGTTTGTTTTGGTGCTGTACTGAGATCCAGGTTGTCCAGTTTTAGAATACATCATGCCGAATTTTCGGTGAATTCAGAGGCTTATGGAGATGGGTCAATCTTGTCTCCTACCGGTAGCATCCTGCCTTTGGCGAGGTGTTACATACCTAAATTATGGAAACTCTAGTATTATAGTTAAAATATGATTGATGAGGATTGGATGTTGTTCGATGATAGAGATGTAAAAATAATGATGATGGAAGTCTGTTAGTGTTGAATTGCTTGAGTGGTGTTGCAAAATTTTTGATATCAATAAAGAATGGAATTTAGCCATGAAGGTTTTGGAGACTGAATTTTGGTTATTTTGGGGCTGAATCTAAATGATTAGAGAGTGAATAAGATGGAATGAAATTGTATAATGTATTGGAAATGGTCAAGGAATTGAAACCTGAAAAATTGGTTGAATTTGGGCATTTCGCACACCAAGTGTTCGACGAAATGTCCCAATGAACTAAAATAGTTATTCGGTTAAATTTGACACGAAGAAACATATGATATAGACACTAGGAACTCTGAAGAATACAGTTAAGGTGAATAAAATTAGAAGAGAGGCAAAACTCGCAAGTTAGGTAGTGAAGTCAGTTTACAAGACATCCTGGATAGTTCTTAGTAATGTGCTTATAACACGAGTTTTAAACATGCAATTTCCAAACTGTAAAATTCTAAATGAACTAGAAATGATTTAAATAACATATCCAAAAATCAGAATTTTTATACTTAAGGCGGAGTCGCACCGAATTTGTAAACTTGGTCGCACTACAGTAGTCCACTGGTTCTGTGTTAACAGAACAAAGCATAAGAATAAATTTATAACTTGAGTTCTAGGAATCAAAATCATGATCCGTAAAATCTGACATAACATAGACACATAAGTGAGTATTCTATTAACATTTGAGCCCCAAATTCAACCCTGATTAAGCGCACCGAATTTTCAAAGTCAATGTTAGTGTACTGAAATTTTCTAGAAAGAGGGCAGAATATGGAGTTTTGCTAAGTAGCTTGTGAGATCCTCGAACGAGAATAGTAAAAATTATTAGACAACCCTAAAATTTTAGTAACATAACGAGAATAAGTTATCATGAATAGCGAATAAATTTTGTTAAGCAATGATATAATTCGCAATCTTGATACTAACGAATTTTTCTAATTCTAGATTATCACCAGAAGATACGGTTCCGCCAACGTCGCAAGATGTCACCAGCCAGATTCCAAATCAGTGAGTGGACCATTTTCTCATGATAGCCCAAGGAAATCGCCCAAGGGGGCGTTGGTAGCCCTGTCGGTGAGGAGTTGGAGTCCTCGGTAGAGGCTCCTGTTTGTGATTCTCTGGCCCGTAATGTTGTGTCTACAATGGCTGACTTATGTGATTACGTGTGTATTGAAGCTACGTTTGTTACCGGTGAGGGTTACTGCTGTTTCGGTCTTGAATAATACTGTTCCTGTGAATGAGGTTGGTTGTGCCGTGAGTGCTGGTAACAACATAGTGATTATTGTCCTATGTCTTGTGGTGTTTTAGCCCCGAATCCTGGGAATGTTTTTGGGAATGTTTCGTCGGCAGTGAAATTGAGTGCTTTAGCTGGTGGTGTTAGTGTTTCCGGGGTTGTTAAGGCAGTTGGTGGCGCTAGTGCCTCTGGGTTTGCTAAGGCAGATAGTGCTTGTGTGAATGGTCAATCTAATGCTTTTGGTCTTACTGTCTCGTCTCCTGCAGTAGCTTTGGGGGGCAGTGCTTCTGCTTGTCCTAAGAGTTATGCTTCTGCGCTGAATGGACCTAAAGTAGTTGATTCACTTGACTCGACTTGTTTTTCCACCGCACTGCACTATGTTCAACCTAGTGTTATTGATGGTAAGGTTGTAGTGTGCCCTCCTGCTGAGGTTATTGAAGAGGGTAGTGTGTATTGGCGGAGTACATTGGTTGGTTACTTTGTGGGTAAAAGACTTCATTTTCAAACTGTCAACTCTATTGCACACAAGTTATGGGGGAGGCTTGGTTTGCTAGAGGTTCTTATCTCTGATAACGGCTTCTTTTTGTTTAGATTTGATAGCCTTAAAGAAGCTAGTGCGGTGTTGGACGGAGCCCCTTGGGATATGGCTAATAGACCGTTGGTTCTCAAACTTTGGAAACCTGGCTTATCTTTTACCAAGGAGGACTCGTTCAAGGTTCCTGTCTGGGTTAGACTCTTTCATCTGCCTTTTGACTTATGGACGGCTAAAGGGATTAGTTGTGTGGCTAGTGTAGTTGGGAGACCTCTCAATGCTGACAATATTACCCTTTCTAGGAAACGGCTCAGTTTCGCTCGAGTTTGTGTTGAGATTGATGCTCAAAATCCCCTTGTCGAGGAAATTGTTTTCCAATATCCTGATGGTACTAGGGTACCTATTAGGGTTGAGTTTGAATGGGTTCCTGTGAAATGTACTACTTGTGAGGTTTTTGGCCATTCAGTGAATTCCTGCCCTAAAAAGGCTCATAGTAAGGAGGTTAGCAAACCCTCTCAATTCTGGATTCCCAAGCCATCTATTCCTTCAATGGATAAAGTTGTTATGGCTGACACTACTGAGGTAAAGGAGGGTGCCTGGATTCTGGTCTCTAAGAAGAAGAAAGGCAAGGGAGCGACTGTGACCACTCCTGTTAGCTCGAGCGGTGATGTGATTCAGGATGTTCCCTCTAACAGGGTTCTTGTTTTGGGTGAGTGCTCTTCCAATAGCTTGGAATCGGCTCTGGTAACTCCTCATATGTCTGTGGTTTCGTCTGAGGCAGTTATTACGGAGGCAGAGGGTAAGGATAAAGGTAAATGTTCCCATGCTTCTTCACTTCTTGTCGAGGATATTTCTAAGTCTATTTTAGCTGAGTCTCCGCCTTCTGGAACTTATGATTCGCCCACGCCCAGTGATAACAGTTTGGCTAATAAGGTCATTGATTCTCAGGAGATCAGGAAATTGGTTTATGGTAACAAATCTAGAAAGGGTTCTGGTGGAAAGAGGAGTCAGAAACGGCAGTCCCCGAGAGGGGGTCGACGACACTGATTTGTTTGGCTCTACTCTTATCTATTTTAATGATTTTTGGTTGTTGGAACATTCAGGGTCTCAATGACCCAATTAAACAAGCTGATGTTAGGAGGTTTCTTCGTGATGAGAAGCTTTCTTTGTGTGGTTTAGTTGAAACCAAGGTAAAGGAGGTTAATTTTGTGAATGTTTCTCGTGCGATTAATCCTTCATGGAAGTTTTTTTGCCACTCTGATATTCTTCCGTTTGGCCGTATTTGGGTGTGTTGGAACCCTAGTGACATTGATGTTAGCATTATTCATTCTTCATCTCAAGTTATTCATTGTAGTGTGTCTCATATTTCTGGGTTGTGGACTTGTGTAGTCTCGGTGGTTTATGGTGAGTGTGACTACGAGAAGCGTCGGGAGCTTTGGGCCGACTTAGTTTCTAGTGGTAGTGTTTTTGATGACTCTCTGTGGCTTGTTTTGGGAGACTTCAATGCTATTCGCTCTCCGATTGAGCATTGTGGTGGATCTGTGGCATGGCCGGCTTGGAAAGATGATTTGGGCTGCTGTTTGGGTCAGGCTGGTTTGGATGATCTTCAGTTCTCTGGTTGTCAGTTTACTTGGTTCAATAAGCAGATTCAGTCCCATATTTGGCGTAAGTTTGACCGTGTTCTTGCTAATTCGTCTTGGGAGTGTCTTTTTCCGGGTTCTGCTGCCCGCTTTCTTCCCCCTCGGATTTCAGATCATTCTCCTATGGTGGTTAAACTTGTAGAGCTCCCAAAGAGGAAAATTCCCTTCAAATTCTTTGATTTTTGGGCGGATCATCATGATTTTCTCTCAGTTGTGGCTAGGGCTTGGGACATTGATGTTCTCGGTACTTCGATGTTCCGTTTATGTTGTAAGCTGAAGAGTGTTAAGATGGCCTTGAAGAAGTTTAATGTCGAGCATTTCTCTCAGATTCCGAGTAAGGTTTTGGAGATTAGGAGGGAGTTGGATAGTGTGCAGTGTGCTTTACAGTAGTGCCCTAGTAACCCCGCTCTGTTAGCTGAAGAAGCTAGTATTTCGTTACGGTATGGTGACATGTGTCGGGATGAGGAAGGCTTCAATAGACATAAATCTCGTGTTCAATGGCTAAATCTCGGGGATCAGAATACTAAATTCTTTTTTACTGTTATGAAGAGTTTTCACGGCCGTAGCAAGATTACTTCTATCACTACGGAGGATGGGACTCGTGTGGAGGATGATGTTTTGGTTAGAGATGAGATTGTTTTTTTTGAGACCCTTTTGGGCCCCCAGCATAGTCAGCAGGATATTGATAGGGTTGCCCTTAGATCTGCAATTACTAGGCATGTGACAGCTGAGCAGAGTGAGTCTCTTACCCGGGAGGTTTCTGATGAGGAGATTAAGGTTGTCTTGTTCGCGTTGAAAGACAATAAAGCTCCAGGCCCAGATGGATTTAATTCGGGTTTCTTTAAGAAGTCTTGGAGTGTTGTGGCGGATGATGTCCTTTATACTATTACTCTTTCTTTTCCTCTGGGTGTCTCTTGAGGCAGGTTAATGCTACTTCTATTGCTCTGATTCCTAAGATTCCCAACCCTTCCCAGGATTATTTCTTGTTGCAACACTATTTACAAGTGTATTGCTAAGCTTATTACGAATAGGATCAAAGTTATCCTTCCTTTAGTGATTAGTCATAATCAATATGCTTTTGTTACGGGTAGGCGTATCAGCGACAATATTCTTTTGTGTCAGGAATTGGTTCGGAATCATCATCGGACTGGTGGTTCCCCGAGATGTGCTCTTAAGATTGACTTGATGAAAGCTTATGACTTCGTTGGGACTTTTTGGTTGAGGTACTGCGGACTGTTGGTTTTCCAAAGAGGATGGTGGGTTGGATTCAGGAGTGTATGACTTCTAATAGGTTTTATGTATCTATTAATAGGGAGTTGCACATTTTTTTCTCTGAGGGTTGCGGGTTGCGACAAGGTGATCCTATGTCTCCTTATCTCTTTGTCTTGGCTATGGAAGTTCTGTCAGGCTTACTTCATAAAATGGCTCTTAATAAGGATTTCAGATTCCAAGGGCGGTGTTCTAAGAACCGTCTCACTCATCTTTGCTTTGTGGATGACCTTATGATTTTCTGTAAAGCGGATGCCTCCTCGGTTTCCTTGATTAAGGATTGTCTTAGGCAGTTCAGTGGTTTATCAGGTTTAATCCCGAATCTAGCTAAAAGTCATTTCTTCTCCTCTGGTATCTCTCCTACCCTTCAGGACCAGCTGCGTCTTGTTCTGGGCTTCCAAGTATGGATTATTCCAGTGCGGTATCCGGGAGTCACTTTGATTTCTACTAAACTCCGGGCCTCAGATTTTGCTTCTCTTGTGGATTGTATTGTTATGCGTGCTAAAAGTTGAAGTAGTAAGTTTCTCTCTTATGCGGGGCGGCTTTAGCTCATTAAATTTGTTTTATTCTCCATTCAAGTTTATTGGTCTTCTTTATTTATTCTTCCTAAGTCTGTTATTAGGAAGGTTGAGACGATTCTCCGTTCTTTCCTTTGGAAAGGTAGTGAGCTCACCTCTTCTGGGGCGAGAGTGGCTTGGAGTAGAGTTTTTTTACCTTCCAAGGAGGGGGGGTTGGGGATTAAGAGATTGGAATCTTGGAATAGAGCGGCTATTGTTAAGCACATTTGGTTCCTTTGTTCTGGCCAGGTTTCTTCTTGGTCGAATTGGGTTCAGTCTTATTTGTTGAGGGGGAGAAGTTTTTGGGAGGTTCCTTGCCCTACAGATTACTCTTGGAGTTGGCGTAAGATTTTGGAGCTTCGTTCTTGGTCCCGGCGGCGGATGAGAGTTAGGATTGGGAATGGTGAGAAGACTTTATTGTGGTTTGATTTTTGGCATCCTATGGGTCCGATTGTGGATTCGTTGGGTGAGAGAGTGATTTATGACTCTGGCTTGGATAGGATGGCTACAGTTGTTTCCATTATTTCTGATTCTTCTTGGCGGTGGCCCCCATCTAGGTCTGCCGCCCTTGTTGATCTGGCTCGGGCCCTTCTTCCGAATCCTTCTAGCTTGAGGGAGATTTTCTGTGGATAGTGCCTGGAATGCTATGCGGTCTAAGGGAACCTTAGTGCATTGGTTTCGAGTTGTTTGGTTCTGGAAGGCCATTCCCCGCCATTCATTTTTGCTTTGGATGTCTATTCAGGGAGGCCTTTGTACTCAGGATAGTTTGATGAGGTTTGGTATCTCTGCTTTCTCGCGATGTATTCTCTGTGGTTGTTATAGTGAGGATATTGATCATCTTTTCTTCCAGTGCTCATTCTCTTATAAGGTCTGGTCGACTGTGCTGGCTATGTGTGGGTTAGATTGGAGTTGCCGAGATTGGCTTCAGACTGTTGAGTGGATGTGTCAGTTTTCTGACGCCTCTTTACGCCATCTTCTTGTTCAGCTGTCTTTTGCCGCGTCAGTTTACCATTTATGGAGGGAGAGGAATGCCCGCACTCATGATGCGCCTCTTCGGCCTGTTTCTGTCCTGCTTAGTGATATTGTTTTTGATGTTCGGAATCGTGCTGGCTTTTTACGGAAGGTGAATCCATCTTATGACAATAAATGGCTTCACATATCCTGGCACTTGCCCTATGACATTTTCTGTTGATCTTCTTTTGCTTGTAGCCTTTCGACTTTTCTTCTAGGAGGACATGTCTTCTCTAGTAGTCTGGGGTATGCCCCTTTGCTCTTGTATAGTTTTCTTTTGGTTATACACTTACTTTATCCAAAAAATTTTTACTAAATTGCTTTTGAGTTGAGACTTACTTTTCAAATCATAGGGCGTTAGCCGAAATGATTTTCAGTTATCTTAATGTTTTAGAAAATGTTGATTTTAAAAGTATGATTTTGATGATTTTTGGAGGCATGGGGGAAAAAGCCACCTCATATGTAACTTGGCACAGATACTGAAATTGACGGTTATTAGAATTGACGGACATGAAATGTACACATGTAGAGCATGACTAGGGGGACGGCGATACGTAACGCCCCTAGATCCTATATTCAGGGCTAGGGTGACGGTGAGACGTAACGCCCCTAGACCCTAGATTCAGGGTCAAGATGATAACATAGATGAGCATGTCTGGCTCTAGTTCAGTGGCTTGTGGGACGACGAGACGTATCCCCAAGACCACTAGTTTAGTCGTATGGGGGACGATAATACGTAACGCCCCAATGCGTCAGATTTTCATAGACATATTTTCAGTGATATGATTTTCAGAAATGATATGTTTTATGAAAGAATTTTCCAGAGAATTCAGTTTTACATAAAGAATTCAGGATTTTACAAGCAGAAAGAATTTCTAGAGAAGTTTCACAGAAAGAAAATTGCTTTCAGATGAGAAAGAGTTTTCAGAAAGAATCAGTTTTCTATAAATATTTTTGATTTCAGAACAATGGACGTTTTATCAAATATTTCAGTTCTGTTTTAGACTGTTCACTCACTAGGACGTTCAAATGATGCAACCCCTCACTCCAACTGTTTATATTTTGTAGGTTTACGCGGAGGACGAGCTCGAGATGACGGATACTGATGGCAGTCACTAGGGTGTTTGGTCAATCCGATTGAGTACAAAGTTCAATCCAATATGAATAATTCATTCATATTTCACCTAAATATATTTATTCGATATCAAATAGCGACATAAATAGTTAAGAAACGGCGCGAAACTTTTACGAAAATATTTTTCACAAAATGACATAAAATACATTTTTGACCGAACCGACTACCCAACACATACAGGGACCGATCAAGTTAGCCCCAATAGTGTTAGGGCAGTTCATGGGTTGCCCCAAAAGTGACAAATTCACTGTTTGGGCAGCCGTCATCCGGTTGGCTCAAAAGTCACCCGGTAACGCCGTTTTTCGCCGTTTTCGCTTATTTCAACTCCGAAACAATTTCCAGCAATTGTTCCAACACCCAAAATACATCCAATACATTCATATGACATAATTTTCATCAACAAATGAACAATATTTCTAGATCTGATCCAGAATCTAAATATATCAATTTTTCATAATTTAATCCAACGTTTTCAACATTAATCTAATTAATCATAACACCAATCAAAGTCACCACACATGAACCGCCCATGAATAATTCTAGGCATTACAAGAGTTGTCATAACACTCTAGAATGGCAACATATCATCAAATGATTAAATTGGACCAATATTACAATAATATCAACTAAATCAACTTCACACATGCAATATGCCTCCTAATCCATCCTCCAAAATCAAAAGCCCCAATTTTAACGAGTAAAGAAAACCATAGAACTATTCTAGCAAAACAAGAACAAGAAACTAGATTTCCAAACTCAAGAAGATTAGTATTACCTTTTTAATCTCCAATTTCCCAAGCTTTTCTTGTTTCTTCTCTTTACTTTTTCCTTGAATCATCAAGAAATTTTGGAGAGGTATTTTGGAGGTTGATTTTCAACTTTAGGCTTCCATTGAAGCAAAATAAAAATTTTTCCCCTTTTTAAAACATGAAAACCGACCTTGGAGGGTTATTTTAGTCATTTTTGCTTTTTAATTTCTTTAAATTAAAAAATAAGATAAGATAAGCTCCAAGTTGACAAATCAAATTTGCACATTTAAGCTTAGTAAAATCATGTCATGTGTCACCAATAATAATTAAACATTTTTCATAACAATTATGAAAACGTTTATCAATTAATTATTTAAATAATTAATTAATATAATTATTATTATATATGTATTATATTTACATTAAATAACAAATACATATATTAATGGCATGTGTCAAAATCTCATTTGATAATTAATTAATGTGTATCTAATTATATTATGTATCAAATACAAATACATAATAATTATTAAATGACCAAAAACCCATAATGCATGTGTTATCGTTTAACCGTTTAAACGATTCGAATTAACTCACTTAATCCGATGAATTATTATGAATAATCTGTATTATTCATAACGTCCCAAGTGCTCAACGAGTACACTTCATATTGTGGGACTCTCTAAGTTTAGGTTTATCCGTCACAAAATCTAATTTCGTGTCCATAATTCACCCACTCATGAATTATGATGACCACGAATAATCTCGCTAAATTATGCAAGTCGAGGTCATTGTATACGTATAATCCCTCCGTCACAGGCTATCCATATTATACATGGGATAAAGATAAAAACGTCAAATCCTTTCGGTATAATATAATCGACTTTTTCAAATTTACGATCTCTAAATAACACTCGGAACTTATTTTCGAAGTTATACCACGGCCATGGATTTACAAGATCGTAAACACATGTAGGATGCCTATGCTCTGTACACATGACTGACAGATTCTATCTTAATACACACAGGATATCATGAGCATCAGTCCACACCCAATGAATAGGCGGAGGTCTGATCTAAATAGATCGGTGACGTGACTGCCATCAAAGTGTGGAGGATAACTCATATATCCACAGTGGTATCTCAAGTCAAAGGACCACTTGCTCGCTCAACTCGAGAAGATTCCTATTGACGTTGGTGTACCATCTATTAGGAAATCTTCAGTGAGTCGTTCAGTGTTTATCAAATAAACACCTACATGTCTATACGAGTCACCTGAGACTCATGGTTCATTGGGATAAACCATCAGACCAAGTCACGATATACGACATGTACTAGTCTCAGCGGATTTTACTAACCGACCCGTGTTAGTAAATCTTGACCATGAACTTTATTTAAGGATATACATCTTCTAGTGCGCTTCCCAATATCAATTACAAACTACGTTGTAACTGCAAACTACATTGTAAATCCTAGGGTCTTTGTCTAATATACACGTATCATTAAATCAGATTTAGTTTCAATCTAATCATAATTAGATATCAAATCGCAATTAGATCGAATATATGTATAAAAGACAAGAGGTGCTACCATTAAATAAGTAATATTACGGAAAAATGAATTATTACGATCCGGATTGGCACTCTGAGCACCAACCCTAACAACCTAACGCTCTTATATCATATATTCAGGGCTAGGGTGACGGTGAGACGTAACGCCCATAGACCCTAGATTTAGGGTCAGGATCATAACATGGATTAGCACGTCTGGCTCTAGTTCAGTGGCTTGGGGGACGGCGAGACGTAGCCCTAAGACCACTAGTTTAGTCATATGAGGGAAGACAATACATAACGCCCCCATACGTCAGATTTTCATAGACATATTTTCATTGATATGATTTTCAGAAATGATAAGTTTTATGAAATAGTTTTCCAGAGAATTCAATTTTACAGAAAGAATTTAGGATTTTACAAGAAGAAAGAATTTCCAAAGAAGTTTCACAGAAAGAGAATTGTTTTCAGATGAGAAAGAGTTTTCAGAAAGAATCAATTTTCTAGAAATATTTTTGATTTCAGAATAATGGACGTTTTATCAAATATTTCAGTTCCGTTTTAAACTATCCACTCACTAGGTCGTTCAAATGATGTAACCCCCCACTCCAAGTGTTTCTATTTTGTAGGTTTACCCGGAGGACGAGCTCAAGAGGACGGATACTGATGACAGTCACTAGGGTGTTTGGTCAATCAGGTTGAGTACAAAGTTCACAGTCCAAGAAAAGTCATATGTCATACATTTATATCGTTGAGATTGTGTGTGTAGTAAGTCAAGGTTTCCAGGAACAGATTTGTACAAAGAAGTATTATTGAATATACAATTATGAGTTCAGAATTATATTTATTTGGTGTTATTGAGTTGGGTAATGGTCCTATGTATGAGTTTGTATTTGAGGTGAGATCAATAGCGTTGATTAGAGTCAGAAAGTCAGAGGCTCAGGGGGATAGGTTAGCCTATTCTCTGCCGGTGGCATCTCCAATAAGGGGGATGTTACAATATATATATATATATATATATATATATATATATATATATATATAACCAAGGATTTGTTTTAATTGTATCCCAATACAATTGGAACAATCCAAAATCTCTCCAAATCGAATTGTCTCTTAAATATTCTTTCCAAAATAAATCAAGATACTTAATCAAATTAGAAATCATAATTAAATAAAGACTTCCCTATTTAATCTTAATTATGACTCTAATTAATTTGGGTGCTAGCCTACTAAATTAAAACCCAATACATTAAATATTATTTTGGCACAGTAAATAATTAACTATTAATTAATTATTTTACTTACTTAATTTTAATTAATAATTAATTAATTACATTTAATTAAATTAAATTTATTTAATATAATCAAATATTCATTTAAACAATTAAATCTAATTTTATATTTCGAATTTATTAATCAAGTTAATATTTACGAAGTATCTCGATTATCCTAATCCAATTAGGAAACGCCAAAATAATCATTTATTAACTTTTAATAAACATCCTCGAATTTGTAACATAGATGAGAACTATATTATGCGACCGTTTTAGGTCCATTATCGAGTAGCAGTGGAATAATATTAACTCTTTAATATTTCATCCCTATGAAATTCCACAAAGCATGTGTAATCGCCTAGCAGCAAGCCATGGCTTCTAGTCGATGAATGAAGTAGGAAAACATATGAACCTGTTAGAAGACACTTCGAGCATGTCGTCTAATTCCTTCCGATATTTATGTTTCTTATCGACTGTAGGTTCATGGTAAGGTCAAATCTTTATACTCGATATATCTTTAAACTCTATTTTGTGGATTTGATATCTCTAATATCGACTGCTTTGGTCAAAGACTTATATCCACAAGTTTGAATTTCCTCGAAACATCTCTAACTTTTATTATCAAAGTTATTGGATCCCATCTTGAAGCATATGTAACTTCGTAAGTCAATCCCTCAAGGCCATCTAGCATTTATTCAAAGGACGTGGATAGTCGAATGAGGATATACTAGTGAACCAAGAGTACTAACGCACAAGTCATCATATTATCTCAGGTCAGAGGATATGACGACACTAATGTATTATTACGAAGATCAATGACCTTAAATAATATTATCATGTGATCTTACGTTTCCGTGGTCGTGTTCGATATTTCATTCTACCAACGAAACATCTATTGTCTGTGTCCTTATGATATAAGACTCATCATATGTCAATCTAGATGACACACAACAATATTGGTCAAGTGATATATTATTGTCCTGTGTAACAATCACATTTTACCAAGAACTTAATTTAAGACATATATAAATATCGTTGACTCTCATAATCGTAAACGTCTTTTGGATTAACGATATTCATCTGACATAATGTCTCGGGACATACACATAAAATATAGATGTAATAATATGTAGTTAATAAATGTCTTTTATTAATTAAATAATAAACTATATTACAAATATTATGTCTTAAATCATTACATCTATAACTGGTTTTAGAACATATACTCTAACATTGCTAACGATACCTGCTTTTTGAATCATGTATGGGGTTTGGTATTGGGTTTTCTTTGGCGGAGATTGAAACGAAGGAAATTAAAAGGGGATTTGAGTGGATTAAACGGCTGAGATTTGGATCTATAAGCTTTGTTAAAGAGCGGACTAGTGTAAGAGAAACAAAAATTGGTTAGAATCTGGGCACTGATTATTGAGTCTCAAGTAGAAATGCCTACTAAATTCAAGAGTGTCAAATGTGGATTGACTGGAAATGCAAATGTGTACATATTGTAACTGTGATTGAATATTTATAATTGTCATTGTTATTAAGAAATGTGACTGAATATTATGTATGTGATTGTCATTATGACTCAGAAAATATGATTGAGTATTTGTAACTAAAAAATACAATTGAGAATTATATATGTGACTAACACTGTCACTAAGTTATATATGTGAATGTAACTGAAACTATCAATAAGTTTTAGTAATATAACTGTTACAATGTTTTTATAAAGACAATCATATTTTTGTAAGAAGAGTCATATTTTTGTGAGCATAATTACATTTTCCTGTTGTGTATTATATGTGACAGCGATTTTGGGACAAATTTTGACCTTGCGGAAATATTAATTTGATATATGTTCCTTGATATAAGTTATATGTACGAATTTTAACTGTATGTAGTATTTTACAAATTATGATATATATTACTTGATATAAGTTATATGTATGAATGTTAACTGTATGTAACATTTTCCAAATTATGATTTAAAGTTTGAATAAATGAGATTTGAATGTTTTAAAAATGACTAATTGTTAATCATCAATATGTAAAAAACTTATAATTTATAAGTCAATAATATTAAAAAAAAAAATTTGAAACACGATATATTTTGAGAGATTTTTTAATTTTTAAGTTGAACATTAAAAAAATAAAACCCACTGAAATTAGCTTCAAGACATGTGCATATTTTTTATTTTTTTTGAATGTCAAACTTGTAATTATATTAATTGGCTACATATATTTATGTCTTTTTATATATGGGTGGATTAAATGGGAAAAAATCATTTTTATTTGAATTAAACGGAATCGTTTGGATACAAATTTTTATGAAATTTTACATTTGAGATAAGCCATCTGAGACAACCGAAGTTGGCTAAGGATTCAACGAACTATGTCTAGAAGCCCTTATAACAGTGTCCTGTTATTCTTGATTCTGATATTGTGGTCCACATATTTGACCTGATAATTTATTGTTCTTAAGAAAAATTAAGTGTGTAATAATGGGTAAAATTGTCCAAATCTGAATGAACTGGAAAAACCTGAATCCGCACTTCAAAATTTTCGGACTTAGATGTGATAAATTTGAACTCTCACGGGTACAAATAAAGGTCCATGAGGTTTTGAAATTTCGGGTACTTGGATTCAAACATTTATTTATTTGTTATAAAAAATAAATACTAACAGAATTGAATAAAAAAAATAATAAATATTAATATTAATATATTAAAATATCCGGATTTCCGGATCAAGCCTGAATATACGTGAATTCTAACTAGGATATATGGATCATGATTTTTTTTTTCCAAATATGAATATAGACCTGGATCCATCAAATTGTTTTCAAATTCGGAATCTGATTTTGCCATCTCTACATAAGTAGATTCATCAAGGGACCAAACATATCGATAAGAAAATTAACCGGCTACCCTATTACAGTTTGCATCTGGGTTTTTAACTCGAGACACAAAACCTAAAAAAGAATTCAAGTGTCTGACTCAATGACCCAAAAACACAGACCATTCGGCCCAGTCAATACCAGCATATGGAGATGCTTCGGCTTATTTTAAAAGTTCCATAAGTAAAGTTTCATTGAAATATGCTGCATTAATCAGTACATCTTCATTCCATAGCTAATTAAAAGATGGTCATATATATTTTTTAAATCGTTGCAAAGTCCACCGTCAAACCACCCCTTCCGGGCTTAAGCGGAGTAATAAAACCCATGACTGTCCCAGGCTTTTACAAGAAAACACACTCTCTGGCTTCAAACCCAGATTCTCCAGGTGAGATCCTGAACCCTACACCACCAAGCCAAGCCCCTTGTGGACAAAAGATGGTTATAATATTACAACCTTTCAAGGTACTCTATGTTGGAAACTAAAAAGATGGATTGAATTTCGACAAGGAACTCCGAGAGATTTTTTAGAAACATAGATGATAACTGAGTTGAAGAAATGAGATTTTACTAAATGCAAGTTAAAACTCTATTCAATTACTTACAAATGATAAAGTGCAGTACATATTTATAGACCTAAAAAATAAAAAGCACTACTGCCTAATTCTAAGCCACTAACTTACTGCATATAAACTGAAAAAAAATAAATAAATAGGATATGGCCAACGTGGAAGTAGGAATCGATATACTAACTTGTCATGATCTAACGTGGCTTGAGTGGATTTAACACTTCCCCTTGATTCAAAATTATACATTCCCAGCTTTTCTTTGAAATAGATGAACTTATCAAGAGAGATTGATTTTTTCAGAACATCTGCAAGCCGCTGATTGGTGTTACAATATTTCAATTCGATTGTACCGTCTACAACTTGTTCACGAATGAAATGATGACATATGTCAACCTGCTTTGTTTTTCCATGAAAAACTAGATTTTTCGTCATTGCTATTACAGAGTTTTTGTTGTAAAAAATATTTGTAACTCCCTTTTGTTCTGGAAGAAAATCTGCTAGCAGGCGTCGAAACCAAATTGCTTGGCAAACAGTAGAGGTGGCAACAACATATTCAGCTTTAGTAAAGGAAAGTGCTGTTGATATTTGCTTCTTTGAACTCCAGGTAATCACTCCAGATCCAAGGCTGAAAACATTGCCTGAAGTACTTCGTCTGTCATCTACACAACCTGACCAGTCACTGTTAGTGAAGCCGAGCAATTTGAAGTATGCAACATGATTGTACCATTGACCATAGTCTTTTATTCCGAAAACATATCTCAAGATTCTTTTTGCAGCTCCATAATGATGTTTTATCGGATTCCCTCTCGGCGATTCCCGTCTCTCATCGTCGAGACCCTTAATCCCTGATCTGATTCCCTTCCCTCTCGGCGATTCCCGTCTCTCATCATCGAGACCCTTAATCCCTGATCTGATTATTTATTTTTCCATTTCCCCTTTCCTTGCCTTTCCCTCAATCATTTGGGCTCTCTCCTTTCTGCCTTCGTATTTTTCTCCCTTCGTCTCTTTCTCCCTCTTGTCTTCCCGTCCTTCCCTATGTCTCCGTCTGGTTTTCCTGTGGTGGGGTCGCGCCTCCCTGGTGTTGGCCGCAAGGCCGTTAGGGCTGTCTCTTTGGCCGCTAACGCCTCGCCTCATGTGAATCTTGGCATTGGTTGTTTGAAACCTTCGACGGGTCTTTCGAGCTCTCATTTGGTTCGCTCGCCGGCGTCTGTGACTAGTGTTAAGCCTTTTGTTTCTACTGGTGTTGTTCCTACAATTCTGGCTCGGCGTTCCCAGCTTTGGCCTATGGATCTGGTAGTTTTGTTTATGTGTCTGGGTTTGGCGCATCCTCTGGGTCTGCTAGTGTTGTTGTTTTGTGGTTCTTGACATGGCGCTGAAGGTGGTTCTGTTGGCTGTTCGGGTTCTAGTGGGTCTGGGCATGGCGTACCATCTGGGTCTGTTAGCGTTGCTTGTGATTCTGGACATGGCATTGTAGGTGGTTCTGTTGGTAGTTTGGGCGCTGGTGCCGTGGGTTTGTTGTATGGTGGTTGTTTGGGTCCTGCAACTAATGTTAGTGGTAACGTTATTGATGTTGAGGGTGGCTCTGGTGTTGGAGGTTTTCCTGGTACCGAGATTGTGTTTATGCCCTGTAGCCCTTCTGTGCTTCTTCCTGTTTGTGAGTCTTTGGCCGGTAATGCTATTTCTGCAGTGACTAGACTGTGTGACCCTGTGAGTCAGGTTACTACGACTGTTGCCGGTGAGGCTACTGCTGTTTCAGTCTTGAATAATTTTGCTCATGTGAATGAGGCTGGTGATGCCGTGAGGGCTAGTAACACTTTTGGTGATTCTGTACTGCCTTCTGGGTTGGTTTCTAGTATAGTTTCACCGGCTATAAAATTGAGTGATTATGTTGGTGGTGTTAATGCCTCTGGGGTTGCTAAGGCAGATGGTTTTGGTCATACTGTTTCGTCTCCTACAATAGTTTTGGGGGGTAATGCTTCTACTTGTCCTAAGAGTTATGCTATTGCGCTCAATGGACCTAAATGAGTAGATCCTCCTGACTCGACATGTTTTTCTACCGCACTGCACTATGTTCAACCAATTGTTATTGATGGTAAGGTTATAGTGTGCCCTCTTGCTGAGGTTTTGAAGAGGATAGTGTGTATTGGCGGAGTACATTGGTGGTTACTTTTGGGTAAAAGACTTCCTTTTCAAACTGTCAACTCTATTGCGCACAAGTTATGAGGGAGGCTTGGTTTGCTAGAGGTTCTTACATCCGATAACGGCTTCTTTTTGTTTAGATTTGATAGCCTTAAAGGAGCTAGTACGGTGTTGGACGGAGCCCCTGACATATGGCTAATAGACCGTTGGTTGGCAACCTGGCTTATCTTTGACCAAGGAGGACCTATTTAAGGTTTCAGTTTGGGTTAGACTCTTTCACCTGCCTTTTGACTTATGGCGGCTAAAGGGATTAGTTTTGTGGCAAGTGCAGTTGGGAGACCTCTCAATGCTGACCATATTACCCTTTCCAGGAAACGGCTCAGTTTCGCTCGAGTTTGTGTTGAGATTGATGCTCGGAACCCCCTTGTCGAGGAGATTGTTTTCCAGTATCCTGATGGTACTAGGGCACTTATTAGGGTTGAGTTTGAATGGGTTCATGTGAAATGTAATACTTGTGAAGTTTTTGGCCATTCGGTGAATTTCTGCCCTAAAAAGGCCCCAGTAAGGAGGTTGGTAAACCCTCTCAGTCTTGGATTCCCAAGCCATCTATTCCTTTTACGGATAAAGTTGTTACGGCTGACACTATTGAGGTAAAGGAGGGCGCCTAGATCTCTCTCTAAGAAGAAGAAAGGCAAATGAGCGACTGTGACCACTCCTGTTAGCTCGAGGGATGATGTGATTCAGGATGTTCCCACTGAGGGTTCTTGTTTTGGGTGAGTGCTCTTCCAATAGGTTGGAATGGCTCTGGTAACTCCTCCTATGTCTGTGGTTCGTCTGAGGCAGTTTAGTTATACGGAGGCAAAGGGTAAAGAAGAAAAGTGAATGTTCCCTTGCTTCTTCACTTCTTGTCGAGGATCTTCCTAAGTCTGTTTTAGCTGAGTCTCCGCCTTCTGGAACTTATGATTCACCCACTCCCAATGATAACAGTTTAGCTAATAAGGTCATTGATTCTCAGGAGATCAGGAAATAGTTTATGGTAACAAATCTAGAAAGGGTTCTGGTGGTAAGAAGAGTCAGAAATGGCAGTCCCCGAGAGGGGGTCGACGACGCTGATTTGTCTGGGTTTGGCTCTACTCTTCTTTGTTTTAATGATTTTTGGTTGTTGGAACATTCGGGGTCTCAATGACCCAATAAAACAAGCTGATGTTAGGAGGTTTCTTCGTGATGAGAAGCTTTCTTTGTGTGGTTTAGTTGAAACCAAGGTAAAGGAGGTTAATTTTGTGAATGTATCTCGTGCAATTAATCATTCATGGAAGTTTTTTTGCCACTCTGATATTCTTCCGTTTGGCCGTATTTGGGTGTGTTGGAACCCTAGTGACATTGATGTTAGCATTATTCACTCTTCATCTCAAGTTATTCATTGTAGTGTGTCTCATATTTCTGGGTTGTGGACTTGTGTGGTTTCGATGGTTTATGGTGAGTGTGACTACGAGAAGCGTCGGGAGCTTTGGGCCGACTTGATTTCTAGTGGTAGTGTTTTTGATGATTCTCCGTGGCTTATTTTGGGAGACTTCAATGCTATTCGCTCTCCGATTGAGCATTGTGGTGGATCTGTGGCATGGCTGGCTTGGAAAGATGATTTGGGTTGCTGTTTGGGTCAGGCTGGTTTGGATGATCTTCAGTTTTCTGGTTGTCAGTTTACTTGGTTTAATAAGCAGATTTAGTCTCCTATTTGGCGTAAGCTGGACCGTTTTCTCGCTAATTCGTCTTGGGAGTGTCTCTTCCCGGGTTCTGCTGCCTGCTTTCTTCCCCCTTGGATTTCAGATCATTCTCCTATGGTGGTTAAACTTGCAGAGCTCCCAAAGAGGAAAATTCCCTTCAAATTCTTTGATTTTTGGGCTGATCATCCCGATTTTCTCTCAGTTGTGGCTAGGGCTTGGGACATTGATGTTACATGGTACTCCGATGTTCCGTTTATGTTGTAAGCTGAAGAGTGTTAAGGTGGCCTTGAAGAAGTTTAATGTTGATCATTTCTCTAAGATTCCGAGTAAGGTTTTGAAGATTAGGAGGGAGTTGGATAGAGTGCAGTGTGCTTTACAAGAGTGCCCCAGTGACTCTGCTCTGTTAGCTGAAGAAGCTAGTCTTTCGTTACGGTATGGTGACATGAGTCGGGCTGAGGAAGGCTTCAATAGACAGAAATCTCGTGTTCAATGGCTAAACCTTGGGGATCAGAATACTAAATTCTTCTTTACTGCTATGAAGAGTTTTCACGGCCGTAGCAAGATTACTTCTATCACTAAGGAGGATTGGACCCGTGGGGAGGATGATGTTTTGGTTAGAGATGATATTATTTCTTTTTTTGAGACCCTTTTGGGCCCCCAACATTGCCAGCATGATATTGATAGGGTTGCCCTTAGATCTACAATTACTAGGCATGTGACAACTGAGCAGAGTGAGTCTCTTACCCGGGAGGTTTCGGATGAGGAGATTGAGGCTGTCTTGTTCGCGCTGAAGGACAATAAAGCTCCAGGCCCAAATGGATTTAATTCGGGATTCTTTAAGAAGTCTTGGAGTGTTGTGGGGGATGATGTCCTTTGTGCTATTCACTCTTTCTTTTCCTCTAGGCGTCTCTTGAGGCAGGTTAATGCTACTTCTATTGCTCTGATTCCTAAGATTCCCAACCCTTCCCAGGTTAAGGATTATCGGTCTATTTCTTGTTCCAACACTATTTACAAGTGTATTGCTAAACTTATTACGAATAGGATCAAGGTTATCCTTCCTTCAGTGATAAGTCATAATCAATCTGCTTTTGTTGCGGGTAGGCGTATCAGCGACAACATTCTTTTGTGTCAGGAATTAGTTCGGAATTATCATCGGATTGGTGGTTCCCCGATATGTGCTCTTAAGATTGACTTGATGAAAGATTATGGCACTGTTCGTTGGGACTGTTTGGTTGAGGTTTGCGGACTGTGGTTTTCCAAAGAGGATGGTGGGTTGGAATGAGGAGTGTATGACTTCTACTAGGTTTTCTGTGTCTATTAATGAGGAGTTGCATGGTTTTTCTCTGGGGGTCGGGGGCGACAAGGTGATCATATGTCTCCTTATCTATTTGTTTTGGCTATGGAAGTTCTGTCAGGCTTACTTCATAAAATGGCTCTTAATCAGGGTTTCAAATTCCATGGGCGGTGTTCTAAGGACCGTCTCACTCATATTTGCTTTGCAGATGACCTTATGATTTTTTGTAAAGCGGATACCTCCTCGGTTTCCTTGATCAATGATTGTCTCGGGCAGTTCAGTGGTTTATCAGGTTTAATCCTGAATCCAGCTAAAAGTCATTTCTTCTCCTCTGGTATCTCTTCTACCCTTCAGAGCCAGCTGCGACATGTTCTGGGCTTCCAAGAAGGGATTCTTCCAGTGCGGGTATCTGGGAGTCCCTTTGATTTTCTACTAAAACTCCGGGCCTCAGATTGTGTTCTCTTGTGGATCGTATTGTTATGCGTGTGCTAAGAGTTGGAGGTAGTAAGTTTCTCTCTTATGCGGGGCGGCTTCAGCTCATTAAGTCTGTTTTGTTCTCTATTCAAGTTTATTGTCTTCTTTATTTATTCTTCCTAAGTTTGTTATTAGGAAGGTGGAGACGATTCTCCGTTCTTTCCTTTGGAAGGGTAGTGAGCTCACCTCTTCTGAGGCAAGAGTGGCTTGGAGTAAAGTCTGTTTACCTCTAAAGGAGGGGGGCTGGGGATTAAGAGATTGGAATACTTGGAATAGAGCGGCTATTGTTAAGCACATTTAGTTTCTTGTTCTGGCCAGGTTTCTTCTTGGTCGAATTGGGTTCAGTCTTATTTTGTGAGGGGGAGAAGTTTTTGGGATGTGCCTTGCCCTACAGATTGCTCTTGGAGTTGGCGTAAGATTTTGGAGCTTCGTTCTTGGTCCCGGCGGCGGATGAGAGAGTAGGATTGGGAATGGTGAGAAGACTTTATTATGGTTTGATTTTTGGCATCATATGGGTTCGATTGTGGATACGTTGGGTGATATAGTGATTTATGACTCTGGCTTGGATAAGATGGCTACAATTGCTTCCATTATTTCTGATTCTTCTTGGCGGTGGCCCCCATCTAGGTCTGCCGCCCTTATTGATTTGGCTCGGGCCCATCTTTCGAATCCTTCTAGTATGAGAGATGATGAGCTGGTTTGGGAGGATGATAGTAGAGGGAGATTTTCAATGGATAGTGTCTGGAATGCCATGCGGACAAGGGGAACCTTGGTGCATTGGTCTCGAGTTGTTTGGTTCCGGAAGGCCATTCCATGCCATTCCTTTTGCTTTGGATGTCTATTCAGGGAGGCCTTTGTACTCATGATAGTTTGATGAGGTTCAGTATCCTGCTTGCTCGCGATGTATTCTCTTTGGTTGTTCAAGTGAGGATATCGATCATCTTTTCTTCCAGTGCTTCTTCTCATCGAGGGTCTGGTCGACTGTGCTGGCTATGTGTGGGTTAGATTGGAGTTGCCAAGATTGGCTTCAGACGGTTGAGTGGATGTGTCAGTTTTCTGACGCCTCTTTACGTCATCTTCTTGTTCGGCTGTCTTTTTTTTTTTTGATAAAGTAAGTATTATAACCAAAAGAAAACTATACAAGAGCAAAGGGGCATACCCCAGGCAACTAGAGAGGACAAGCCTTCCTAGAAGAAAAGCCGAAAGGCTACAAGCAAAATAAGATCAACAGAAGATGTCATCGGGCAAGTGCCAGGATAGGTGAAGCCATTTATTGTCATAAGATGGTATCACCTTCCGTAATAAGCTAGCACGATTCCGAACATCAAAAACAATATCACTAAGAAGAACAGAAACAGGCCGAAGAGGCACATCATGAGTGCGGGCATTCCTCTCCCTCCAAATATGGTAGACTGACGCTGCAAAAGACAGCCGAACAAGAAGATGACGTAAAGAGGCGTCGGTAAACTGACACATCCACTCAACAGTCTGAAGCCAATCCTGGCATCTCCAATCTAACCCACACATAGCCAGCACAGTCGACCAGACCATCAAAAAGAAGAAGCACTGGAAGAAAAGATGATCAATATCTTCACTTGAACAACCACAGAGAATACAACGCGAGCAAGCAGAGATACCGAACCTCATCAAACTATAATGAGTACAAAGGCCTCCCTGAATAGACATCCAAAGCAAAAAGGAATGGCAGGGAATGGCCTTCCGGAACCAAACAACTCGAGACCAATGCAACAAGGTTCCCATTGTCCGCATGGCATTCCAGGCACAATCCACAGAAAATCTCCCACTCCTATCATCCTCCCAAATCAGCTCATCCTCCCTCATATTAGAAGGATTCGGAAGATGGGACCGAGCGAAATCAACAAGGGCAGCAGAGCCAGATGGGGGCCATCGCCAAGAAGAATCAGAGATAATGAAAGCAATTGTAGCCATCCTATCCAAACAAAAGTCATAAATCACTCTCACACCCAACGTGTCCACAATCGGACCCATAGGATGCCAAAAATCAAACCACAATAAAGTCTTATCACCATTCCCAATCCTAACTCTCATCCGCCGCCGGGACCAAGAACGAAGCTCCAAAATATTATGCCAACTCCAAGAGCAATATGTAGGACAAGGCACCTCCCAAAAACTTCTCCCCCTCAACAAATAAGAGTGAACCCAATTCGACCAAGAAGAAACCTGGCCAGAAAAAAGAAACCAAATGTGCTTAACAATAGCCGCTCTATTCCAAGTATCCAATCTCTTAATCCCCAGCCCCCCCTCTTTAGAGGTAGACAAACTCTACTCCAAGCCACTCTCGCCCCAAAAGTGGTGAGCGTGCACCCTTCCAAAGGAAAGAACGGAGAATCGTCTCCACCTTCCTAATAACAGACTTAGGAAGAATAAATAAAGAAGACCAATAAACTTGAATGGAGAATAAAACAGACTTAATGAGCTGAAGCCGCCCCGCATAAGAGAGAAACTTACTACTCCAACTCTTAGCACCCATGACAATACGATCCACAAGAGAAGCACAATCTGAGGCCCGGAGTTGTTTAGTAGAAATCAAGGGACTCCCAAATACCGCACTGGAAGAATCCCTACTTGGAACCCCAAAACATGACGCAGCTGGCCCTGAAGGGTAGAAGAGATACCAGAGGAGTAGAAATGACTTTTAGCTGGATTCGGGATTAAACCTGATAAACCAATGAACTGCCCGAGACAATCCTTGATCAAGGAAACCGAGGATGCATCCGCTTTACAAAAAATCATAAGGTCATCCGCCAAGCAAAGATGAGTGAGACGGTCCTTAGAACATTTACCATTGCCGCACTCATGATGCGTCTCTTCGGCCTGTTTCTGTTCTGTTTAGTGATATTGTTTTTGATGTTCGGAATCGTGCTAGCTTTTTACGGAAGGTGAATCCATCTTATGACAATAAATGGCTTCACCTATCCTGGCACTCGCCGATGACATCTTCTGTTGATCTTATTTTGCTTGTAGCCTTTCGGCTTTTCTTCTAGGAGGGCCTGTCCTCTCTAGTAGTCTGGGGTATGCCCATTTGCTCTTGTATAGTTTTCTTTTGGTTAATACACTTACTTTATAAAAAAAACAAAAAAAAAACATAATATCTGGTCGAGTATGAGTTAGATAAATCAAGCCTCCAACTAAGCTCGTGTAATGTTTTGCATTATCTTCCATTGTTTCATCTTTGGTTGTCAGCTTCTCATTTTGATTCACAAGAGTGCTTGCAGCTTTACAATTTAGCATATTAAAATTTTTAAGTGGATACGTAGCATGTTTTCTTTGTGAGATAAAAATACCACATTCTTCCTGACTCACTTGAATTCCAAGGAAATAGTGCAGGAAACTTCAATCTAACATCTCAATCTCCTTCATCTTATTATGCTTGAATTCAGGTACTAAATTTTCAATTGAGCCAATATAAATAATATTATCGGCATAAAGGCAAACAATGAGTAAATCATTCATATGCTTCTTCAAATACAAAGTTGGCTCATTTGTCATGGAGAACTTCAAGCAAAAGAATACAGAGGAAATGCTCTCAACCTTCCCTCCCTCTCGGTGTTTCCCGTCCTGGATCGCCGTGATTCTTTAGAAAACCCTTGTTTCTCTCAAATCGGCTCTGGGTTTTCTGATTTACCCCGTGCCTTTCACCTCTCTTTTCCCGGTTATCTTCTTAGATCTATTTTCTTTTTCGTTTTCCTCTTATTTTCTCAGATCGATTTGGTTTTCTTCTTTCCGTTTCCCCCCTTTTTTTTCTCCTTCCCCTTTACCTCGCCTTTTCTGCTCTCCTTGTTTTCTTCCTCACCAGCCTTCCTTTATGCCTCCGTCTGGTATCTCTGTTGTGGGGCCGCGGCTCCCTGGTGCTGGCCGCAAAGCTGTTAGGGCAGTCTCTGTGGCCGTTAACACTTTGTCTCCTGTGAATCTTGATTCTGTTCGATTGATGCCTTCGACGGGTTATGTCAGCTCTTCTTCGGTCTCAGATCCAGCACCGGCGTCTGTGACATGTGTCCTTATGCTTCAGAAGGTGGTCCTGCGGGAAGTTTGGGTCTTTACCGGTCTGGATATGGCGCTCCCTCTGAGTCAGTCAGCGTTGCTGGTACCTCTGGTATTGACAGTGTTGGTACTTCTATTGGCTGTTTGGTCGATGGTGAGGTGAGTTTGAAGAACGAACGGCGTTTGGGTTTTGATTCTGGTACTGATGGTGTAGTTGTTTGTGATTCGGGTCTTGGAAATGAAGATGGTCTTGCCGGCTGTTTGAGTTCTTGTAAGTCTGGATTTGGGTTACAATCTGTTTGCTCTGCTTGTGCTTCTGAACATGGTGTTGTAGGGAGCTCTGTTGGCAGTTTGGTTGCTGGGGATGTGGGTTTGGTAGATGAGGTTTGTTTGGTTTCTGGCATTGGCATTGATAGGGGTTTTGTAGGTTCTGGTCCTGGTATTGTCGGAGGTCTGAGTGTTTGTGGTGCTGCGGTTGGCAGTGATTCTGGTCTTTGTAGAAATGGTAAACCGGTTGGGAATGTTGGTTCTTCTAAATTGGTTTGTGTTTCTGGTCTTGCGATTGATGGGGGGACTGTAGGTTCTGAATCTGTTCTTGGCGCCGTTGGTAGCGCTGCTGGTGGCTTGAAGTTTAATGTCTCTGGTTTGGGTGTATCTCCTGGGCCTGATGGTGTTGTTAGTGTGTCTAGACCTGCTGGTGCAGGGGGGTCTGCTAGCAGTTTGGACTCTGGGGCAGTGGAGGTGAAGAATGGTTTGGAGATTGGCGTGAGTCAGGAGGCTGTGCCAGCGTCTCCTGTAGTAGTAGGTGGGGGATATTCTGGTGGACCTAAGAGTTATGCATCTGCTTTGAATGGTTCTTTGGGAGTTGACCATTTCGATTCGACTTATTCGTCTACTGCTTTACATTATGTCAAACCTAACATTATAGATGGTAAGGTTGTCGTGTGCCCATCTGCTGAAGTGATTGAAGAAGGAAGTGTGTACTGGAGGAATACTTTAGTAGGTTACTTTGTGGGAAAACGTCTCCCCTTCCAAACTGTCAATTCTATTGCTCACAAGTTATGGGGAAGGATGGGTTTGCTAGAAGTTCTTACCTCCGATAATGGTTTCTTTTTGTTTAGATTCAATAGCCTTCAAGAGGCTAGTGTGGTGTTGGATGGAGCCCCTTGGCATATGGCTAATAGACCTTTGGTTCTAAAACTTTGGCATCCAAATTTATCTTTGACTAAGGAGGATTTGTTCAAGGTCCCGGTCTGGATCAGACTTTTTGACCTACCTTTTCCTTTATGGACGGCGAAAGGGATTAGTTGTGTAGCGAGTGCAGTTGGGAGACCTCTCAATGCTGACCATATTACCCTGTCCAGGAAACGACTCAGTTTTGCTCGTGTTTGTGTTGAGATTGATGCCCGGAATTCCCTTGCTGAGGAGATTGTCTTCCAATACCCTAATGGCACTAGGGTCCCTATTAGGGTTGAGTTTGAATGGGTTCCTGTGAAATGTTCAACTTGTGAAGTTTTTGGTCACTCGGTGAATTCTTGCCCTAAAAAGGCTCCTAGTAAGGAGGTTAAAAAACCTTCTCCGCCCGTTATTCACAAGCCTATTCCATCTACAGATAAGGACTCTACGGTTGATTCTACTAAGGATCAGGAGGGGGCCTGGATCCCGGTCACTAAAAACAAGAAAGGTAAGGGTACTTCTTTGACCCCTGTAAGTTCAGGTGGAGTTTTGCCTCTGAATGCTGACAAAAATCTTGTTTTGGGAGTGTGTTCTGCTAATGAGTTGGACTCGACTTTGGTTATTCCTTCTTTGCCTGTGGTTTCTTCTGAGACAGTTTCTGTGGAGACAGATGGTATTTTGAAAGGAGAGTGTTCCCTTGATTCTTCACATTTTGGTGAGGATCTCCCAAATTCTGAGTTAAATGAGGGCTCGCCTTCTGTAGCTTTTGATTCGCCCACTCCTATGGTTAACAATTTGGCTATTAAGGCTATTGACTCGCTGGATTCTAAGAAATTGGCTTATGGTAACAAACCTAGAAAGAGTTCTGGTGGTAAAAGGAAGTCCCCTAAAGGGGGTCGTCGACGCTGATTTGTGGGTTTGGCTTTTTTGTATTTGTTTTAATGATTTTTGGTTGTTGGAATATTAGGGGTCTCATGAAAACATGCTGAAGTTAGGAGGTTTCTTAGTGATGAGAAGCTCTCTTTGTGTGGTTTAGTTGAAACCAAGGTTAAGGAGGTTAATTTTATGAATGTCTCTCGTGTGATAAATCCTTCATGGAAGTTTTTTTGCCACCCTGATATTAGCCCTTTTGGTCGTATCTGGGTCTGTTGGAACCCTAGTGACGTTGTTGTTAGCATTATTCAGTCCTCAGCTCAAGTTATTCATTGTCGTGTGACTCATATTTCTGGGATGTGGAATTGTGTAGTTTCAGTGGTTTATGGGGAGTGTGACTACGAGAAGCGGCGGGAACTTTGGGCTGACCTGATTACTAGTGGTAGTACTTTTGATGATTCCCCGTGGCTTGTTTTGGGTGATTTCAATGCCATCCGGTCTCCGATTGAGCATTGTGGTGGTTCTGTGGCTTGGCCAGCTTGGAAAGATGATTTGGGTTGTTGTTTGGGTCAGGCTGGGTTGGATGATCTTCAGTTCTCTGGTTGTAAGTTTACTTGGTTTAATAAGCAGATTCAATCTCCTATTTGGCGCAAGTTAGACCGTGTTCTTGTTAACTCTTCTTGGGAGTGTCTTTTCCCGGGCTCTTCTGCCCGCTTTCTGATCACTCTCCTATGGTTGTTAAGCTTGCAGAGCTCCCTAAGAGGATTATCCCCTTTAAGTTCTTTCAGTTTTGGGTGGATCATCCTGATTTTCTCTCTGTTGTGGATAGGGCATGGGATATTGATGTTCATGGTACTCCGACGTTCTGTTTATGTTGTAAGCTGAAGAATGTTAAGTTGGCTTTGAAAAAATTTAATGTTGAGTATTTCTCTAAGATTTCGTGGCGAGTCTTGGAGATTAGGAATGATCTGGACAGAGTGCAGTGTGCTTTACAGGACCACCCTAGTGACCCTGCTCTGCTAGCTGAAGAAGCTCGTCTTTCGTTAAGTTATGGTGTTTTGAGTCGTGCTGAAGAAGGCTTCAATAGACAGAAATCTCGAGTCCAGTGGCTTAACCTTGGGGATCAGAATACTAAATTCTTTTTTACGGCTATGAAGAGTTTTCACCGGTCGTAGTAGATTACTTCTATTAATAAGGAGGATGGGACCCATGTGGAGGAAGATGTCTTGGTTAGAGATGAGATTGTTTCTTTTTTTGAGACCCTTTTTGGTCCTCAGCATGGTCAGCAGGATTTTGATAGGGCGGTCCTTCGTTCTGCTATTACTAGACATGTGACTGCTGAGCAGAGTGTGGCTCTTTCTCAGGAGGTTTCGGATGAGGAGATTAAGGCTGTCTTGTTCGGGTTGAAGGACAATAAAGCTCCAGGTCCAGATGGGTTTAATTCGGGCTTCTTTAAGCAGTGTTGGAATATTGTGGGGAATGATGTCCTATGTGCTATTCACTCATTCTTTTCTTCTGGGCGTCTTTTGAGGCAGGTTAATGCTACATCCATTGCTCTTATTCCTAAGATTCCTAATCCTTCCCAGGTTAAGGATTTTAGGCCTATTTCTTGTTGTAATACTATTTACAAGTGCATTGCTAAGCTGATTGCGAATAGAATCAAGATTATCCTCCCTTCAGTAATCAGTCATAATCAATCTGCTTTTGTCACGGGAAGGCGCATTAGCGACAATATTCTTTTGTGTCAGGAATTGGTTCGGAATTATCACCGGAATGGCAGTTCTCCGAGATGTGCTCTTAAGATTGACTTGATGAAAGCTTATGACACTGTTCGTTGGGATTTCCTGGTTGAGGTTCTGCGGACAGTTGGTATTCCAGAGAGGATGGTGGGTTGGATTCAGGAGTGTATGACTACTACTAGATTCTCTGTCTCTATTAATGGTGAGCTGCATGGTTTCTTCTCTGGGGGTCGGGGATTACGACAAGGTGATCCCATGTCTCCTTATCTATTTGTTTTGGCTATGGAAGTGTTGTCAGGTCTTCTTCGTAATATGGCTACTAATCCGGGTTTCCAGTTTCACTGGCGGTGTTCTAAGGACCGTCTTACTCATCTATGCTTTGCGGATGACCTTATGATTTTCTGTAAAGCTGAAGCATCCTCTGTCTCCTTGATCAAGGAATGCCTTGGGCAGTTTAGTGGTTTATCAGGTCTAACCCCGAACCCAGCTAAAAGTCAATTCTTCTCTTCTGGTATCTCTCCTACCCTTCTAGGCCACTTGTGTCTCATTTTGGGTTTCCAAGTTGGGAATCTTCCAGTGAGGTATCTGGGAGTCCCGTTGATCTCTACTAAATTCAGGGCCTCTGATTGTGCTTCTCTTGTGGATCGTATTATTCTGCGTGCCAAGAGTTGGAGTAGTAAGTTTCTCTCTTATGCAGGTCGGCTTCAGCTTATTAAGTCAGTTTTGTTCTCCATTCAAGTTTATTGGTCTTCTTTATTTATTCTTCCTAAGTCTGTTGTGAGGAAGGTGGAGACGATTCTTCGTTCTTTCCTTTGGAAGGGTAGTGCGCTCACCTCTTCTGGGGCGAGAGTGGCTTGGAGCAAAGTTTGTTTACCTCTTCAGGAGGGGGGCTGGGGATAAAGAGTTTGGATTCTTGGAATAGAGCGGCTATTGTTAAACATATTTGGTTTCTTTGTTCTGGCCAGGTTTCCTCATGGTCGAGTTGGGTTCACTCTTATTTGTTGCGGGGGAGAAGTTTTTGGGAGGTCCCTTGTCCTTCAGATTGCTCTTGGAGTTGGCGTAAGATCTTGGAGCTTCGTTCTTGGTCCCGTCGGCGGATGAGAGTGAGGATTGGGAATGGTGAGAAGACGTTATTGTGGTTTGATTATTGGCATCCTGTTGGCCCGATTGTGGACACGTTGGGCGAGAGAGTGATTTATGATTCTGGCTTGGATAGAATGGCTACAGTTGCATCCATTATCTTCGATTCTGCTTGGCAATGGCCCCCATCTAGATCTGCTGCTCTTATTGATTTGGCTCAGTCTCATCTTCCGTCTCCTTCTAGTTTGAGGGAGGATGTGCTGGTTTGGGAGGATACAAACGGAAGATTCTCTGTGGATAGTGCCTGGAATGCTATGAGGTCAAGGAGACCCCAGATGCATTGGTCTAGAGTTGTTTGGTTCCGGAAGGCAATTCCCCGTCATTCATTTCTTCTTTGGATGTCTATTCAGGGTGGCCTTTGTACTCAGGACAGTCTGATGAGATTTGGCATCTCTGCTTGCTCGTGGTGTATTCTTTGTGGTTGTTCGAGTGAGGACATTGATCATCTTTTCTTCCAGTGCCTCTATTCTTCAAGGGTCTGGTCGTCTGTGCTGGCCATGTGTGGGTTAGATTGGAGTCGCCGAGATTGGTGTCAGACTGTTGAGTGGGTATGTCAGTTCTCCGGAGCCTCTTTATGTCATCTTCTGGTTCGTCTGTCTTTTGCAGCGTCAGTCTACCATATTTGGAGGGAGAGGAATGCTCGCACTCATGATATGCCTCTTCGGCCTGTTTCTGCTCTTCTTTATGATATTGTTTTTGATGTTCGGAATCGTGTTAGCTCCTTACGAAAGGTGAATCCATCTTATGACAATAAATGGCTTCACCTTTCGTGGCACTTACCCGATGACATCTTTTGTTGATTCTTTTGTAGCCTTTTGGCTTTTTTCTAGGAGGGCCTGTCCTCTCTAGTGCCTGGGGTATGCCCCTTTGCTCTTTGTATAGCTTTCTTTGGTTATAATACTTACCTTATCCAAAAAAAAAAAGTTGGCTCATTTTCACTCATATGAAACCCATTTTTGCTAGAAATAGGAATTGATCTTACTGTACCATGCCCGATGAGCCTGCTTCAACCCATATAATGCCTTTTTTAATTTGTAAAAACGAGCCTCATTTTCCGTAACTTCAAATTCTTCAGGTTGTGACACATAAATTCTTCTTGCAGCTCACCATTCAAAAAGGAAGACTTGACATCAAATTGATAAATTGATAATTGAAATTGATCTGCTAGAGCAAGAAATACCCTTATTATTTCAAACTGGGCAATTGGTGAAAACGTCTCCTCAAAGTCAATTCCTTGCTGTTGGAGCAAGAAATACCCTTTTACAACCAAACAGGCCTTGTGTTTCTGTAAACTCCCATCTGTATTGAATTTTGTCTTGAAAATCCATTTCAATCCAACAATATTTTTACCTTCTGGTAGTTCAGTCAACTTCCATGTATTATTCTTCTCAATTTCCTCTATCTTCTATTTCATTGCTTCGTATCATTCTTCTTTTTGAATAGCTTCTTCAAATCTGTGTGGATCTGCATCAAATAAGGCAAAACTACAAGTTTCAAAAAGTTCTCTCAAGGATCTAAACTTCTTTGGAGGATTTGACTCAACAAATGATGAATCACTACCATTATTTGTCGTAGAACTAGTTGTAGAATCTGCATTCACAACTCTATTTTGCACACTTTCTGTTTCAATTGGGATTTGGCTTTAGATTTTATTATTTTCTTACACCCTTGGGGTTAGGATTGAAGGCAATAACCAACAAAAATGCATTTTCCCAGATTTCTCATCTAGCTTATGACGATATTGAGATTTTATCAAAGCATAAGCAATGCTACCAAATACTCTTAATTGGCTAACCCAAGGTTTCTTACCTCTCCAAGCTTCATATGATGTTTGATTTTGTACAGCTTTTGTGGGTGAAATATTCAACAAATAAACTGCAATAGCAACTACCTCTGCCTAGAAATTATTTGGGAGACCCTTTCCTTTTAATAAGCTTCTTGCCATCACCACCATGGTTCTATTTTTCTGTTCCACCACACCATTCTGCTGCGACGTGTATGGTGTTGTCAATTCCCTGTGAATGCAATTCTTTTCACAAAACCAATTGAAATCAGTAGACATAAAATCTCCACCTCTATCAGTACGAAGTGTTTTAATCAAGCAAGCACTTTGCTTTTTCAAACAAAGCCTTAAACCTTTTAAAGCATTCAACAATTTCTGATTTATTTTAAAAAAAAAAACAAACCAAATTCATTCTACTATAATCATCAAAAAATAACAAGAAATACTTACTTCCAGCAAAAGATTCATTCAGTATACACTGGCCCACACAAATCTTCATGAATCAACTCAAGGCAACTTGTGGCTCTCCAAGCTTTTCCTACATGAAAAGACTTTATGCTCTGCTTTCCAAAAATACAACCCTCATAGTGATCAAAAGAGGTTAGTTTGGGGAGCCCAATAACCAAACGTTTCTCATTTAATAGCCTCAAGAATTAGAATTCAAGTGTCCATATCGTAGATGCCATAACTCCAATTCATCACTTGAACGTGATGCTAACACCAAAGTTTCTGCATTTGACACTTGAAGTGGGAACATTTTACTTTTTGCCATCTGAACATTAACAATAACACGGCCAAATTTTTTATCTTTGATAACGCATTTATTATCAAAGACAACATAATATCTACTATCAACCAATTGTCCAACACTCAGCAAATTATGAGCCAAGTTTGGGACATAAAAGACATCAAATGGAAGTTTCACCTTACCATCTATTAATATTATTGCAACAATACATTTCCCTTCCTCCCTGATGTGCTTATTGTTACCAAACCTTACTTGTATCTTGTGAGACTCATCAAGGTCTTTGAAAATCGAAATTTATCCAGTCATATGGTTTGAGCATCCACTATCAAGAAACCATATATTGTTGCATATATTAATATCATGCAAAATGGTCATGAATAACTTACTTTATTCCTCTTTTTCTTTTGCGAAATTCACTTGCTTCTGTTTACTCCTGTAATTTGGTTCAGTATGCCATTTTTTTTTATAATAGTTACACCAAAAATCATTCCTTCTTTGATCATTGTATTGTCTGTTTTCATGTCCTCCATTAGAACGTCCTCTTATGACTCTTCCTCGAAATCCACCTCTTCCTCGTCCATTTTCTGAGGCTTGTCAAATTTTTGAGCTAATGACTCCCATTTCACTTGAAATGCCTTTTCTTCATTCTTTTCAATGGATCTACTAATTCTGGCTTCATGAGCTTGTAAAGAACCTATTAGTTCATCAAAGGAAAAAAATTAACAAATCCTTTGACTCATCTATTGCAGCAACAACATGATCAAACTTTGGGGTTAGACTCTTTAGAACTTTTGTAACAACAGTTTGATCAGTAATTTTTTCTCCATAAGATCTCATTTGGCTAACAATTGTGGAAACACAAGAAAGAAATTCTTGTACAAATTCACCATATTTCATGAACAAAGTTTCAAATTCACGGCATAGGGATTGAAGCTTTATAGTGACTACCTTAATAGAGTCTTGATATTCCTTTTGAAGAGTTTCCCATGCTTCTTTTGATGTATTTATTGCTACAATTCTGGAGAAGATAGTATCGTGCATTGCTTGTTGAATGGAAAATAATGCCTTTGGATCATTCTTCATATTTTCTCGAAGTCGAGCCTCATCGTCTAAATTAGTATACCCATTCTCCACCAAGTACCAAAGATCTTGAGACATAAATAAAGTCTTCATTTTGATACAACAGAACTCATGGCTCTCTCCTTTAAATATAGGAATTAATGGTTGAGAAACATTGAGTGAATTATCGTTGGAAGCCATAAGAGTACAACGAGAGAAAAGGGAAATTGGACAAGGGTTTCTAAATTGAAGAAACCTAGGCTTTGATAACCAACATATTATTGGAAAATAAAAAGATGGATTGGATTTTGACAGGGAATGCAGAGAGAAGTTTTAGAAATCGAGACGATAATAGAGTTGAAGAAATGAGATTTTACTAAATGCCAGTTAAGACTCTATTCAATTGCTTACATTGCTTACAAATGATAAAGTGCAGTACATTTTTTTTTGGATAAAGTAAGTGTATTAACCAAAAGAAAACTATACAAGAGCAAATGGGCATACCCCAGACAACTAGAGAGGACATGCCCTCCTAGAAGAAAAGCCGAAAGGCTACAAGCAAAAGAAGATCAACAGAAAATGTCATCGGGCAAGTGCCAAGATAGGTGAAGCCATTTATTGTCATAAGATGGATTCACCTTCCGTAAAAAGCTAGCACGAATCCGAACATCAAAAACAATATCACTAAACAGGACAGAAATAGGCCGAAGAGGCGCATCATGAGTGCAGGCATTCCTCTCCCTCCATAAATGGTAAACTCACGCGGCAAAGGACATCCGAATAAGAAGATGACACAAAAAGGCGTCAGAAAACTGACACATCCACTCAACAGTCTGAAGCCAATCTCGGCAACTCCAATCTAACCCACACATAGCCAGCACAGTCGACCATACCTTAGAAGAGAAGGAGCACTGGAAGAAAAGATGATCAATATCCTCACTAGAACAACCACAGAGAATACATCACGAGCAAGCAGAGATACCAAACATCATCAAACTATCCTGAGTATAAAGGCCTCCCTGAATAGACATCAAAAGCAAAAAGGAATGGCGGGGAATGGCCTTCCGGAACCAAACAACTCGAAACCAATGCACCAAGGTTCCCCTTGACCGCATAGCATTCCATGCACTATCCACTGAAAATCCCCATCTACTATCATCCACCCAAACCAGCTCATCTTCCCTCAAGCTAGAAGAATTCGGAAGAAGGGCCCGAGACAGATCAACAAGGGCGGCAGACCTAGATGAGGGCCATCGCCAAGAAGAATCAGAAATAATGGAAGCAAATGTAGCCATCCTATCTAAGCCAGATTCATAAATCACTCTCTCACCCAACGTATCCACAATCGGACCCATAGGATGCCAAAAATCAAACCACAATAAAGTCTTCTCACCATTCCCAATCCTAACTCTCATCCGCCACCGGGACTAAGAATGAAGCTCCAAAATCTTACGCCAACTCCAAGAGCAATCTGTAGGGCAATGCACCTCTCAAAAACTTCTCCCCTCAACAAATAAGACTGAACCCAATTCGACCAAGAAGAAACCTGGCCAGAACAAAGGAACCAAATGTGCTTAACAATAGCCGCTCTATTCCAAGATTCCAATCTCTTAATCCCCAACCCCCCTCATTGGGAGGTAAACAAACTCTACTCCAAGCCGCTCTCGCCCCAGAAGAGGTGAGCTCACTACCCTTCCAAAGGAAAGAACGGAGAATCGTCTCCACCTTTCTAATAACAGACTTAGGAAGAATAAATCTGAAGCGAAATTAGGCTGGTTTAGATTAACCCCGTGCTAGCTCTCAACTAGGTGAAAAGCGGATGGAGAAAATAGCTCTCAACTTTCCCTTCCCTCTCGGCGATTCCCGTCTTAGATCGCCGTGATTTTCTTAAAAAAAACCCTTTGTTTCTTTCAGATCGGCTCTGGTCATCTACTAAACCGATTAACCCCATGCTTTTTCAAATCATCTTGTACCCTGTTTTCTTTAAATAACCCGTTGTCTTCTCAGATCGGTTTTGGTCATCTACTTTTTCGTTTATCCCTTTGTTTTTACAGATCTTTTTCTCCTTTCCCTTATTTGCTTTGCCTTTACTGCTCTCTTTCTTCCTCCTCACGCGTCTTTCCCTATGCCTCCATCTGGTGTTCCTGTTGTGGGGCCGCGCCTCCCTGGTGCTGGCCGCAAGGCTGTTAGGGCTGTCTCTGTTGCCGCTAATGCCTCGCCTCCTGTGGATCTTGGCATTGGTTGTTTGAAGCCTTCGACGGGTCTTGCAAGCTCACTTTTGATCTCTACTTCGGCGCCGGCGTCAGTGACCAGTTCTAAGCCTTCTGTTTCAGAAGGTGGTCCTGCTGGCAGTTCGGGTTCTTATCGGTCTGGACATGGCGCTCCTTCTGAGTCAGTCAGCGGTGCTTGTGTTTCTGGACTTGGCGTTGTTGGTACTTCTATTGGCTGTTTGGTCGATGGTGATGTGAGTTTGTTGAATGATGTGCGTTTGGGTTCTGGTTCTGGTGTTGATTGTGTCGTTGTTTGTGATATGGGACATGGAGTTGTAGGTGGTCTTGGTGGCTGTTTGGGTTCTAGTCAGTCTGGATATGGTGCACAATCTGAGTCAGTCTGCACTGCTTGTGTTTCTGAACATGGCGTTGTAGGGAGTTCAGTTGGCAGTTTGGTCGCTGGGGATGTGGGTTTGTTGGATGAGGTTTTTTTGGGTTCTGGCCATGGCGTTGATATGGGTTCTGTAGTTTCTGGACTTGGTGTTGACGGGGGATCGGTTGACTGTGGTGCTGCGGTTGGCTGTGGTTCTGGAATTAGTATTGACGGGAAACCGGTTGGGGATGTTGGGATACTTGTTGGTGAGGAGTCGAAGTCCTCGGCTGTGGCAGTTTTGATGGATACTGGGACTGTTAATGGTGTTGTTTTGGGGCAGAATGTTGCCAAGTTGACAGGAAGAAGTGTGAGTGGTGATGCTTTGAGTGTGAGTCAGGTTGCTGTGTTTTTTGCTTCCGAGGCACCTGCAGTAGTCGAGGGGGGTAATTCTGGTTGGCCTAAGAGTTATGCTTTTGCGTTGCATGGACCTAAAGGAGTTGATCCTTTGGATTCGTCAAGTTCTTCAACCGCTTTACATTATGTCAAACCTAATGTTATTGATGGTAAGGTTGTTGTGTGCCCCCCTGCTGAAGTTATTGAAGAAGGCAGTGTGTATTGGAGGAGTACATTAGTTGGTTACTTTGTGGGTAAAAGACTCATTTTTCAAACTGTCAACTCTATTGCACACAAATTATGGGGGAGGCTAGGTTTGCTTGAGGTTCTAACCATTTTCTGTTCTTCTATATGATATTGTTTTTGATGTTCGGAATCGTGTTAGTTCTTTACGTAAGGTGACTCCATCTTATGACAATAAATGGCTTCACCTCTCATGGCACTTGCCCGATGACATCTTTAGTTGATCTATTGTAGCCGTTTGGCTTTCTTCTAGGAGGGCTAGTTGATCTATTGTAGCCGTTTGGCTTTCTTCTAGGAGGGCTTGTCCTCTCTAGATCCTGGGGGATGCCCCTTTGCTCTTGTTTAGTTTTCTTTTGGTTATAATACTTACCTTATCCAAAAAAAAAAAACCTCCGATAATGGTTTCTTTTTGTTTAGATTTAAGAGCGTTCAAGAGGCTAGTGTGGTTTTGGACGGAGCCCCTTGGCATATGGCTAATAGACCGTTGGTCCTTAAACTTTTGGCATCCTGAATTATCTTTGACTAAGGAGGACTTGTTCAAGGTTCCGGTCTGGATCAGACTCTTTGACAAGAAACCCACTTGGATTCGAAATCCAAGCAAACCCCAAGCAACAGACAGAACCCCAAGAACCGCGAATATGATTTTGTAGAAACAAAACCCTTCCAAGGCCACAAAGAAGACCCACAAAGAACTTGCCCTTGGGAACCTTTAAGATGAATCCTTGTAGTGTTTTGCTAGCAATGGAGACGCCACTAAGTTTTCCAAAACTTAGATAAGTCGATTCAAACTTGAAAATGGGAATCCCTCCCTTACAAGAATTCGGCCATAGCCAAAGCTTTAAGCTTTTTAGTTTTTTTTTTTTATAAATTTCGTTGGTTCCCCTCAAATGAAGAAGAAAGTAAGCTTAAATAGTGTTACAAAAAGAAACCCTAAAGGCATGAAGACAACAATGCCCCTAAAAACGAAATTACACAAATATCAAGTCTTTAAGTCTTCAAATGCTTAGGAAGCTTTATTCTAAACTGATTTGGGACAAGTGAAATAGTTTTGGGCCCTTTCCATCGAAGCCCACATGCAACTCTATTTGTTAGTTGCAGTCGGCCATAAAACTCTGAACTAATCCCGCCATTGCTTCTCTGAGTCTTTTGGTCCTCTGCGTCGTAATTGGCCCTTCTGGTACTTGTAATGCGTCCTTTGGTTTGTTGTCGGCCTGGATCATGTCATCCCCTCCCTCTTGAAAAGGATTCGACCTCGAATCTGTACCTGCATCAAAAAGAGTTAAGTCAGAAACATTAAATGTAGCAGACACATTATACTTACCTTGTAAATCCAGCTTGTATGCATTGTCATTAATCCGTTCCAAAACTTGAAATGGACCATCCCCTCTCGGTTGTAGCTTAGATTTACGTTGTTCAGGAAATCTCTCTTTGCGCATGTGTACCCAAACCCAATCTCCAGGCTGAAATATCACACGCTTTCTTCCCTTATTAGCATGAGAAGCATATTGCTCATTCTTTCGTTGTATTTGCTCTTTTGCTTTCTGACAAGAAACTCACTTGGGTTAGAAACCAAGCAAACCCCCAAGCATCTTTCTCAAAACCCCAAGAACTTTGAATACTGATTTTGTAGGAACAAAAACCAACCAAGATCAGACCCTAACCACCATGAAACTCACGTCCATGATAACCACAAGTATGAAATCAGATTGTATTTTGCTAGCAATTGGAGACGCCACTAAGTTGCCAAGCTTAGATAAGTCAATTTGAACTTGAAAATGGGAATCCCTCCCTCACAAGAAATTTAGCCATAGCCAAAGCTTAAAAGCTTCAAGTTTTACTGAAAATTTCGTGAATTCCCTTCAAAGAAGAAGAAACAAGGTTTAAATAGGTTACAAGGAAAACCCTAAAGGTGTGAATGGACAAAAATGTCCCTGAAGTGAAATTACCAAAATCCCTAAGTGAAGCACCTCAACCACGACCATTAAGGTCCTTTTGCACCTAAATACATCATAAGTAAATTCAAAATGTCGAGCACAAATGACAAAAATGCCCTCATTTGGCCGAATTCAACAAAGTCCCAAAATGGGTGAAATCGGGTCAAAAGGGTGTTGGTGCTGAAGCTGCTCTGCTATGCTTCAGTCTGAGCTGATCTGGGTCAAATGAAATAGCTTGGGAACCTCTCTGGTTATGCCCATATGTGTCTCTGGTGTGTACTTGACTTGGTTGCTGCAACTGGTCACATAGCTTTGAGCTAGTCCCGCAAATGCCTCTTTGATCTTCTTTGCTCTTTGGCGTGTGATTGGACCTGTTGGCAACTGCATGGGTTCTTCCAAGTTGTTAGCTGCATCTTGTAATGTCTCTGGTGTGGTTGGACTCATGTCATTCCCTCCTTGTTGAAAAGGATTCGACCTCGAATCTGAACCTGCATCAAAATGAGTTAAGTCAGAAACATTAAAAGTAGCAGATACATTGTACTTACCTTGCAAATCCAGCTTATATGCATTATCATTGATCCTTTCCAAGACTTGAAAAGGTCCATCTCCTCTCGATTGTAGCTTGGATTTACGCTGTTCGGGAAATCTCTCTTTACGCATGTGTACCCAAACCCAATCACCAGGTTGAAAGACTACACGCTTTCTTCCCTTATTTGCATGAGAAGCGTATTGCTCGTTCTTTCGTTGAATGTGCTCTTTTACCTTCTCATGGATATGCTTCACCAAATCAGCCTTCCTTTTACCATCTAACCCTGTATGCTCATCAATAGGCAATGGTAACAAGTCCAATGGAGTTAGTGGCTGAAAACCATAAACAATCTCGAAAGGTGAAAATGATGTAGAAGAATGAATGCTACGATTATATGCAAACTCAATAAATGGCAAACAATCTTCCCAACTTTTCAAATTCTTACCAACTATAGTGCGCAATAATTGAGATAAAGTCCTATTAACTACCTCCGTTTGTCCATCAGTCTGTGGGTGACATGTGGTAGAATACAATAGTTTGGTACCTAGTTTAGCCCACAACACTTTCCAAAAATGGCTAAGGAACTTAACATCTCTATCAGATATAATACTCCTAGGTATACCATGGAGTCGAACTATGTCTTTGAAAAATAAATCTGCAATGTTTGTAGCATCATCAGTTTTATGACATGCAATGAAATGAGCCATTTTACTAAACCTATCAACTACAACAAAGATTGAATCTCTACCCTTCTTTGTCCTAGGCAAACCTAACACAAAATCCATCGATATATCAACCCAAGGTTCTTTAGGTACAGGCAAAGGAGTATACAAACCATGTGGCATTAATTTAGATTTAGCATGTTTACATGTTAGACACTGATCACAAATACGTTCAACATCATGTTTCATCTTAGGCCAGTAAAAGTGTTCATGTAAAATAGCTAAAGTCTTTGTAATCCCAAAATGCCCCATCAAACCTCCCCCATGCACTTCTTTCACAAGCAACTCACGCATACTACAAGTAGGAACACACAACCTGTTCGCTTTAAATAAGAAACCGTCATGAATGTAAAACTTTCCAAAAGATGACTTTGCACAAGCAACAATAATCTCACCAAAATCAGAATCACACTCATATAGTTCTTTAATCAAATCAAATCCCAACATCCGTGCATGCATTGAAGTAAGAAAAACATACCTGCGAGATAATGCATCGGCCACGATGTTTTCTTTACCTTGCTTGTAGCGTATAATATATGGAAATGACTCAATAAATTCCATCCATTTTGCATGTCGCTTATTCAGCTTACCTTGACCCTTCAAGTGTTTTAATGATTCATGGTCGGTGTGGATCACAAATTCTTTAGGCCACAAGTAGTGCTGCCACGTCTGAAGTGCTCTCACAAGCGCATATAACTCTTTATCGTATGTGGGGTACCTCAAAGCTGCTCCGTTCAGCTTCTCACTAAAATAGGCTATTGGCCTTTTTTCTTGCAGAAGAACCGCTCCAATACCTAACCCTGATGCGTCACACTCAATCTCAAATGTCTTCTCGAAATTGGGAAGTGCCAAAATGGGCGCATTGCATAACTTCGCTTTAAGATCCTGGAATGCTCGCTCTTGCGCCTCGCCCCATTGAAAACCAACTGTCTTCTTTACTACCTCGGTCAATGGCGCAGCAATGCTACTGAAGTCCTTGACAAATCTCCTATAGAAGCTCGCTAATCCATGAAAGCTTCGGACTTCTGTCACTGTAGTTGGTGTAGGCCATTCCTGAATTGCCTTCACCTTTTCCACATCTACCTCGATGCCATCTGCACTCACAACAAAGCCAAGAAAAACAATTCTATCCATGCAAAATGTGCATTTGTCAGAGTTAGCATACAATTGTTCTTTTCGTAACACATCAAGTACATGTCTCAAATGTAATTCATGCTCCTCAATCGATGTACTGTAAATTAAGATGTCATCAAAGTATACCACAACAAACTTACCTATAAATGCACGCATAACATGATTCATTAATCTCATAAAAGTGCTAGGTGCGTTTGTAAGGCCAAATGGCATAACTAACCATTCATATAATCCATATTTGGTCTTAAATGCGGTCTTCCATTCATCTCCCTCTCTCATGCGAATTTGATGGTATCCACTTTTCAAATCAATCTTACTAAATATCTTGGAACCATGTAATTCATCTAACATGTCATCTAGCCTAGGAATAGGATGGCGATACTTTACCGTTATATTATTGATGGCTCGACAATCAATACACATCCGCCATGTCCCATCTTTCTTAGGAACTAGAAGCACTGGTACTGCACAAGGACTCATGCTTTCCCTTACATACCCCTTGTCCATCAAATCCCGCACTTGTCGTTGAAGTTCCTTTGTCTCCTCAGGATTGCTTCTATAAGATGGCCTGTTGGGAATGACTGCTCCAGGTACGAAGTCTATCTGGTGCTCGATACCTCTAATGGGTGGAAGCCCACTAGGAATATCCTCAGTTAGTACATCTTTGTAGTCCTGTAAAAGAGATGAAATAGACATAGGAAGCAAAGGGTCAGAGTTAGAAAAATAAACATGGGGCTCCTTATAAACTAATAATAGCATCAGGCTGCTAGTCTTGAAAGCTCTCCTCGCTTCACCCTCACCTATGTAGAAACTCCTTTTCACTCTCCCTTTGGTGTCCCCCTTACTTTCACTCTCACTTCCCTTGGGTAAACTCTCGACCTTGGCCTTATTTTTCACACTCTCACTAGTTTCCCCCAAGTTAGTGTTTGCACTCGCCCTCTCTTTATCCCTCTCAAGTTGCAACTTAACCTGATCTTCATGGACTTGCCTCGGTGTAAGTGGGTATAGTGTAATGGGTTTCCCTTTATGCTGAAATGAATACTTATTCTTGAACCCATCATGAATCACTTTCTTATCAAACTGCCACGGCCTCCCTAAAAGTATATGACCCGCATGCATCGGAATCACATCACATAAAACATCATCTGTGTAAGGCCCAATGGTAAAGCTCAATAATACTTGCTTCGTTACCTTCACCTCACCACAATCATTTAACCACTGCAACTTGTAAGGCTTTGGGTGCTTCAAGCAACTCAACCCCAATCTCTCAATCAAAGTCGTGCTAGCCACATTGGTACAACTACCTCCATCTATGATCATACTACAACCCTTACCATTCACACGACATCTGGTGTGGAATATGTTCTCCCTCTGCTGATCACTCTCATCCTCAACAACTTGTGCTGTCAAAGCACGCTTAACAACTAGGGATAAGTTATCTAGCTCCGGCATCTCATCCTCAACCTCATCATCTGTAGAGTATACATCTCCACTCTTGTCAATCATTAAGGTGCGCTTATTGGGACATTGTGAAGCATAATGTCCCATGCCCAAACACTTGAAACACATCCTTAGTTCTCGTAGATGTACCCTCAGGTTTAGGTCTAGGTTTACTCGATTCTGCTGCCTCTTTACCCTTACCACTAGGTTCGGCCCTAGGCTTGTTAAAGCCTCCACTGAAATCACCTCTAGGCTTGTTAAAGCCTCCATCTCGCTTCTCATTCGGAACCCATTTCCCCTTCCAAGTAGAAGTAGTCTGAGTACCAAATCTGGAAGTGGCCTTCTTCTTGAGTTGCCTTTCTACCTTGATAGCCATGTGAAGCATGTCCTCCAAATCAACATAATGATGTAACTCTACCATGTTGGCAATCTCTCTATTTAAGCCTCCAAGAAACCGTGCCATAGTAGCCTCTGCATCCTCAACTACATTCGCCCTGATCATGGCAACTTCCATCTCTGTGTAGTAATCCTCAACACTCTTGGTACCCTGATACAGATGTTGTAGCTTCTGATATAACTCACGGTAGTAATGGCTCGGAATGAACCTCTTCCTCATAAGACCTCTGAGTTCTTCCCAAGTCTGAACTGGTCTCTCATAGTTTCTTATCCGAGTAGTAACAAACTGATCCCACCATATCATGGCATAATCTGTAAACTCAATAGCTGCCAGATTGATTTTCTTTTCATCCGAGTAGTGATGACAATTGAATATCAGCTCAATCTTCTTCTCCCATTCCAAATAAGCCTCGGGATCATTCTTCCCCTGAAAGGTTGGTATCTTGATTTTAATGCTACCTAGATCTCCATCCAAGTCTCCTCGTCTACCACCCCTTCGATCATAATCCCTTCGCCTATCATCAAATGCACCTCTATCATCAAATCGTCTATCTCTCCTATTATGTCTCCCATCAACCCTCCTATCACACCCTCTACCAAACCCCCTACCATGCCTCTGATCTTGTCTAGGCTGAAACCTCTCCTCAACATCATCAAGATCATCAAAATCATCAAACTCATTCTCGGCTTCTTCTTCATCTGATGGTATATGTTGTGGTGGTACTCGTCGTGGTGGCACATTATGAGGTGGTGGTACATTATGAGGTGGTGGTACATTGAGGTGGTGGTACATTCTGAGGTAGTGGTGCTCTGGGGACACTGCCCGACTGAATACTCTCTACACTCTTGGACAACCTTTCCAATGCAGTATTCATATTCTCCATCATATGTGTAAACTTTCTATCCAAAGCTGCAAGCTTCTCATCGATGGTTAAACTAGCACCTGCCATTTCAAAGCTCAACAAACAAATCAGTAATAACAAGAAAGTAATATGATATGTAAATTCCTCTCAAGCTCACAATCTCACGTGTTTACACTCAATTATAACACTACACTCGTGTTTGCACTCTATTGGCTTTTATCCGATACTGTGCTCACACTCACTGCCTTTTACCACTATTGAGTTCTTCCTCAATTCAATTACAAATCAACTCAAATCCCAGAATGGTCAACTAAGGTGTAGTCCACAAGCTAGCAGAAACACAAAGAACCAATGATGTATATAGGGTAGTTGGAATAATACGAATGAGAATAGTAATCACGAAGACTCAATCAATAATACTTAAGCTAGAGTAATTAGAAATAAGGAGCAAACTATTAGCACAATGGAAAAAAAATAACCATGCAGATTCACGGTCGTATGTAATTTCGGGAGAAAAAATTGGCACCTCTATAGAAATTTTGATGGAATACCCTCCACGGGCACCTAAATGATAATATGGAACAAACTAGATTCAACCAATTTTTTTTCACTTTTTTACTCTTTTTTTTTTTTCCTTCAATAACGTCAGATGCTATATGCGGTTCTGATTCCAGAGGCTGATTAAGGTTCTGGTTTCACACTTTCTGGGTTTAGAAACAACAACACACAGCCGCCAAGAACATGCTTATTTCTTAAACATATGCTAAAGAACAGAATGAATATGACGAACTGATATGAAAGACAGAACAAAACCCAGATCTGGAAAAATAATAAAGGATGAACTGATATGCAGAACAACAACAACCAGATCCAGAATATAAACACAACAAAACAGATCCAGAATATGAACACAACAAAAACAGATCCAGAATTTGAACACAACAAAAACAGATCCAGAATTTGAACACAACAAAAACAGATCCAGAATTTGAACACAACAAAAACAGATCCAGAATTTGAACACAACAAAACAGATCCAGAATATGAACACAACAAAAAAAACCAGAAACAAGATCTAACAAGGACTGAAACGAAAATAACAAAGAACAAAATCAAAACAGAATCAAACAAAATGAAAGATAGAAAAATCAGACCTTGGAACCCTGAGCTCTGATACCAAATGACAAGAAACTCACTTGGGTTAGAAACCAAGCAAACCCCCAAGCATCTTTCTCAAAACCCCAAGAACTTTGAATACTGATTTTGTAGGAACAAAACCCAACCAAGATCAGACCCTAACCACCATGAAACTCACGTCCATGATAACCACAAGTATGAAATCAGATTGTATTTTGCTAGCAATTGGAGACGCCACTAAGTTGCCAAGCTTAGATAAGTCAATTTGAACTTGAAAATGGGAATCCCTCCCTCACAAGAAATTTAGCCATAGCCAAAGCTTAAAAGCTTCAAGTTTTACTGAAAATTTCGTGAATTCCCTTCAAAGAAGAAGAAACAAGGTTTAAATAGGTTACAAGGAAAACCCTAAAGGTGTGAATGGACAAAAATGTCCCTGAAGTGAAATTACCAAAATCCCTAAGTGAAGCACCTCAACCACGACCATTAAGGTCCTTTTGCACCTAAATACATCATAAGTAAATTCAAAATGTCGAGCACAAATGACAAAAATGCCCTCATTTGGCCGAATTCAACAAAGTCCCAAAATGGGTGAAATCGGGTCAAAAGGGTGTTGGTGCTGAAGCTGCTCTGCTATGCTTCAGTCTGAGCTGATCTGGGTCAAATGAAATAGCTTGGGAACCTCTCTGGTTATGCCCATATGTGTCTCTGGTGTGTACTTGACTTGGTTGCTGCAACTGGTCACATAGCTTTGAGCTAGTCCCGCAAATGCCTCTTTGATCTTCTTTGCTCTTTGGCGTGTGATTGGACCTGTTGGCAACTGCATGGGTTCTTCCAAGTTGTTAGCTGCATCTTGTAATGTCTCTGGTGTGGTTGGACTCATGTCACTTTCTCATGTATGTGCTTCACCAAATCAGCTTTCTTTTTTCCATCTAGCCCCACATGCTCATCAACAGGCAAAGGTAACAAATCCAATGGAGTGAGTGGCTGAAAACCATAAACAATTTCAAAAGGTGAAAATGATGTAGAAGAATGAATGCTACGATTATATGCAAACTCAATAAATGGCAAACAATCTTCCCAACTCTTCAAATTCTTGCCAACTATAGTGCGCAATAATTGAGATAAAGTCTTATTAACTACCTCTGTTTGTCCATCAGTCTGTGGATGACATGTGGTAGAATACAATAGTTCGGTGCCTAGTTTAGCCCACAACACCTTCCAAAAATGGCTAAGGAACTTAACATCTCTATCAGATACAATACTCCTAGGTATACCATGGAGTCGCACTATGTCTCTGAAAAATAAATCTGCAATGTTTGTAGCATCATCGGTTTTATGACATGCAATGAAATGAGCCATTTTACTAAACCTATCAACTACAACAAAGATTGAATCTTTACCCCTCTTTTTCCTAGGAAAACCTAACACAAAATCCATCGATATATCAACCCATGGTTCACTAGGTACAGGCAAAGGAGTATACAAACCATGTGGCATTAATTTAGATTTAGCATGCTTACATGTTAGACACTTATCACAAATACGCTCAACATCACGTTTCATTTTAGGCCAATAAAAGTGCTCATGTAAAATAGCTAAAGTCTTAGTAATCCCAAAATGCCCCATCAAACCTCCCTCATGCGCTTCCTTCACAAGCAACTCACGCATACTACAAGCAGGAACACACAACCTGTTCACTTTAAATAAGAATCCGTCATGAATGTAAAACTTTCCAAAAGATGACTTTGCACAAGTAGCAAAAATCTCACCAAAATCAGAATCACACTCATATAATTCCTTAATCAAATCAAATCCCAGCATCCGTCCATGCATTGAAGTAAGTAAAACATACCTGCGAGATAATGCATCAGCCACTATGTTTTCTTTACCTTGCTTGTAGCGTATAATATATGGAAATGACTCAATGAATTCCATCCATTTTGCGTGTCGCTTATTCAGCTTACCTTGACCCTTCAAGTGTTTTAATGATTCATGGTCGGTGTGGATCACGAACTCTTTAGGCCACAAGTAGTGCTGCCATGTCTCAAGTGCTCTCACAAGCCCATATAACTCTTTGTCATACGTGGGGTACCTCAAAGCTGCTCCATTCAGCTTCTCACTAAAATAGGCTATTGGCCGCTTTTCTTGCATGAGAACTGCTCCAATACCTAACCCTGATGCGTCACACTCAATCTCAAATGTCTTCTCGAAGTTGGGTAGTACTAAAATGGGTGCACTGCATAACTTCGCTTTAAGGTCCTGGAATGCTCGCTCTTGCGCCTCGCCCCATTGAAAACCAACTGTTTTCTTTACTACCTCAGTCAATGGCGCGGCAATGCTACTGAAGTCCTTGACAAATCTCCGATAGAAGCTCGCTAACCCATGAAAGCTTCGGACTTCTGTCACTGTAGTTGGTGTAGGCCATTCCTGAATTGCCTTTTCCTTCTCCACATCTACCTCGATGCCATCTGCACTCACAACAACGCCAAGAAAAACAATTCTATCCATGCAAAATGTGCATTTGTCAGAGTTAGCATACAATTGTTCTTTTCGTAAAACATCAAGTACCTGCTTCAAATGCATCACATGCTCATTTACTGTTTTACTGTAAACTAAGATGTCATAAAAATAAACCACAATAAACTTACCTAAAAATGCACGCATAACATGATTCATCAATCTCATAAATGTGCTAGGTGCGTTTGAGAGACCAAATGGCATAACTAACCATTCATACAAGCCATATTTAGTTTTAAAAGCAGTTTTCCACTCATCTCCCTCTCTCATGCGAATTTGATGGTATCCACTCTTTAAGTCAATCTTACTAAAAATTTTGGAACCATGCAATTCATCCAACATGTCATCTAGTCTAGGAATGGGGTGACGATACTTTACCGTAATATTGTTGATAGCTCGACAATCAACGCACTTACGTCGTCCCATCTTTCTTAGGAACTAGAAGTACTGGTACTACACAAGGGCTCATGCTTTCCCTTACATACCCCTTATCCATCAATTCCCGTCCTTTGTAGCTCCTTTGTCTCCTCGGGATTGCTCCTATAAGCGGTCTGTTAGGAATGACTGCTCCAGGTATGAAGTCTATCTGGTGCTCAATACCTCTAATGGGTGGAAGCCCACTAGGTATGTCCTCTGTGAGTACGTCACTGTAATCCTGCAAAAGAGATGAAATAGATAGACACATGAAGCAAAAGGTCAGCGTTAGTAAAATAAATATGAGGTTCCTTATAGACTAACAATAGCATGAGCTTGCTAGCCTTGAACGCTTTTCTCGCTTCACCCTCACCCATGTAGAAACTCTTTTTAACTTTCCCTTTTGTTTCCCTCTCACGTTCACTCACACTCCCCTTGGGAACTCCCACGGCCTTGGCCTTATTTTTCTCACCAGATACACCACCCTCACTAGTCTCACCCAAGGTGGTGTTTCCTTTCGCTCTCTCTTTGTCACGCTCAAGTTGCAACTTAACCTGATCGTCATGGACTTGTGCAGGTGTAAGTAGATATAATATAATGGGTTTTCCCTTAAGTTGGAAAGAGTACTTGTTCTTGAACCCATCATGAATAACCTTCTTATCAAACTGCCACGGCCTGTCCAAAAGAATATGTCCTGCATGCATCGGTATCACATCACATAGGACATCATCTGCGTATGGCCCAATGGTAAAGCTCAACAGTACCTGCCTTGTCACACTTATCTCCCCACAATCATTTAACCACTGCAACTTGTAAGGCTTCGGGTGTCTCAAGCAACTCAACCCCAATCGCTCAATCAAAGCTGTGCTAGCAACATTAGTACAACTGCCCCCATCTATGATCATACTACACCCATTGCCATTCACACGGCACCTAGTATGGAATATATTCTCCCTCTGCTGCACACTCTCATCCTCTACAACATGTGCACTCAAAGCACGTTTGACAACTAATGATAAGTTATCCAGCGGGTATGCAGCTCCCTTATGGTCACTAGCATCCTCCAACTCTGGCATCTCCTCCTCAACCTCACTATCGGTAGAGTACACCTCTCCACTTTTTTTATCAATCACTAAGGTTCGCCTATTGGGACATTGTGAAACATAGTGTCCCATGCCCAAACACTTGAAACACTTGATATCTTTAGTTCTAGCAGCTGCACCCTCAGGTTTTGGTCTAGTTTTGCTCGGTTCTGCAGCCTCTTTACCCTTGGCACTAGGTTCGGCCCTAGGCTTATTAAAGCCTCCACTGAATTCGCCCTCCATCTCGCTTCTCATTCGGAACCCATTTCCCTTTCTATGCAGAAGTAGCCTGAGTACCAAATCTGGATGTTGACTTTTTCTTGAGTTGCCTTTCTATCTTGATAGCCATGTGAAGCATATCCTCCAAATCAACATAATGATGCAACTCCACCATGTTTGCAATCTCTCTATTCAAGCCCCCTAGAAACCGTGCCATAGTAGCTTCTGCATCCTCAACTACATTTGCCCTGATCATGGCAACTTCCATCTCTGTGTAATAGTCCTCAACACTTTTGGTCCACTGATATAGATGTTGTAGTTTCCGATACAACTCCCTATAGTAATGGCTGGGTATAAATCTCTTTCTCATGAGACCCCTAAGTTCTGCCTATGTCTGAACCGGTCTCTCATAGTTTCTCCTCCGAGTAGAGACAAGCTGATCCCACCAAATCATAGCATAATCAGTAAACTCAATTGCTGCCAGACTGATCTTCTTCTCGTCTGAGTAGTGATGACAGTTGAAAATCAATTCTATTTTCTTTTCCCATTCTAAATAAGCTTCAGGATCATTCTTGCCTTGGAATGTTGGTATCTTGATCTTGATGCTACCTAGATCACCATCTACATCTCCTCGCCTACCATATCCTCTCCGATCATAATCCCCTCTTCTGGCATCAAATGCACCTCTATCATCAAACCGTCTATCCCTCCTATCATTCCTCCTATCAAACCTCCAATTAGGCCTCCTATCATGCCCAGGCTGAAATCTCTCCTCCACATCATCAAAACCATCAAACTCATCAAACTCATTTTCAACTTCCTCTTCATCTGGTGGTACATACTGTGGTGGTACACGGCGAGGTGGTACATTGTGAGGTGGTGGTACATTCTGAGGTGGTGGTACTCTGGGACCGCTACCAGTTTGAATACTCTCTACACTCTTGGACAATCTCTCCAAAGAAGTATTCATGTTCTCCATCATATCTGTAAATTTCCTATCCAAAGCCTCAAGCTTTTCATCAGTAGTTAGACCTGCCATCTCAACACTAAACAAACAGATTAGAAATAACAAGAAAGTAAAGAAAATATCTAAATCCTCACAATCTCACGTGTTTACACTCGAATGATATCACTCCACTCGTGTTTGCACTCTATTGGCTTTTACCCGATATTGTGCTCACAATCACTGCCTTTTACCACTCTTGAGTTCGTCCTCAATTCAAATGTGAATCTCACTCAATCCAAGAATACAAACCAAATGTAGTCCTCAAGCCAGCGTGAAACACAAAGGTCTAATAATATATATGGGACAGGTGGAAACAAAATGCGAACAGGAATAGCAACGATGAAGACTCAATCAATAATACTTAAAATAGAGTATTTGGAATAAAGAAGTGAACAATTAGCACAATGGAAAAAAATTAAGCATGCAAATTCACGGTCGTATGCAATTTCGGGAGAAAATTTGGCACCGCTATAGAAATTTTTTTTTTTTCTGCTCAAGTGATCACTATCACTCAAGTCCCCTTTTTCTTTTCTTTCTTTTTTTTGATAACGTCAGATGCTAAATGTGGTTCTGATTTTAGAGGCTGATTTAGGTTCTGATTTCAGAGGCTGGTTTTCAAAGCCTGATTTCAGAGTCTGATGAGGGTCTGAATTCAGAGGCTGCTGGTCAGTGTCTGATTTTAGAGTCGAATAAGGGTCTGATTTCAGGGTCTGAATTCAGAGGCTAATTTTCAGAGGTTACTGGTCAGGGTCTGATTTCAGAGGTTACTGGTCTGTGTCTGATTTCAGAGGCTAAGTTTCAGGGTCTGATCTCAGAGTCTGATTCAATGGTTAAGTTTCAAGGTCTGAACTCAAAGTCTGATTTCAGAGGCAGATTTCAAAGGTTACGTTTTAGGTCTGATTTCAGAGTTAACTTAGTTTTTCAGGGTCTGATTTCACACTTCACTAAGGTTTAGAAACAAAACACACAGCCGCCAAGAACATGCTTATTTCTTAAACATATGCTAAAGAACAGAATGACTATGACGAACTGATAGGAATAACAGATCAGAAGCCCAGAATTGGAAAAAGTGATAAAGATGAACTGATATGCAACTATGATGAACTGACAGGAAGAACAGAACAAAAAAAAATTCAGAACTGGAAAATGATAAAAGATGAACTGATATGCAGAACAACAAAACCAGATCCAGAAAATAAACAAAACAAAAACAGAAACAAGATCCAACAAGAACTGAAACGAAAATAACAAAGAACAAAATAAAAACAGAATCAAACAAAAGGAAAGATAGAAAAATCAGACCTTGGAACCCTGAGCTCTAGATACCAAATGACAAGAAACCCACTTGGATTCGAAATCCAAGCAACGGATAGAACCCCAAGAACCGCGAATATGATTTTGTAGAAACAAAACCCTTCCAAGGCCACAAAGAAGACCCACAAAGAACTTGCCCTTGAGAACCTTTAAGATGAATCCTTGTAGTGTTTTGCTAGCAATGGAGACGCCACTAAGTTTGCCAAAACTTAGATAAGTCGATTCAAACTTGAAAATGGGAATCCCTCCCTTACAAGAATTCGGCCATAGCCAAAGCTTTAAGCTTTTTAGTTTTTTTTTTTTATAAATTTCGTTGGTTCCCCTCAAATGAAGAAGAAAGTAAGCTTAAATAGTGTTACAAAAAGAAACCCTAAAGGCATAAAGACAACAATGCCCCTAAAACGAAATTACACAAATATCAAGTCTTTAAGTCTTCAAATGCTTAGGAAGCTTTATTCTAAACTGATTTGGGCCAAGTGAAATGGTTTTGGGCCCTTTCCATCGAAGCCCACATGCATCTCTATTTGTTTGTTGCAGTCGGCCATAAAACTCTGAACTAATCCCGCCATTGCTTCTCTGAGTCTTTTGGTCATCTGCCTCGTAATTGGCCCTTCTGGTACTTGTAATGCGTCTTTTGGTTTGTTGTCGGCCTGGATCATGTCACTCTTTGATCTGCCTTTTACTTTATGGACGGCGAAATGGATTAGTTGTGTTGCTAGTGCAGTTGGGAGACCTCTCAATGCTGACCTTATTACCCTTTCCAGGAAACGGCTCAGTTTCGCTCGAGTTTGTGTTGAGATTGATGCTCGAAACCCCCTTGTCGAGGAGATTGTTTTCCAAAACCCTAATGGTACTAGGGTACCTATTAGGGTTGAGTTTGAATGGGTTCCTGTGAAATGTTCTACTTGTGAAGTTTTTGGCCATTTGGTGAATTCTTGCTCTAAAAAGGCTCCAAGTAAGGAGGTTAGTGAACCTTCTCAGTCCTGTATTCCAAAGCCTTCTATCCCGTCTATGGATAAAGTTGCTATGGTTGACACTACTAAGGATCAGGAGGGTGTCTGGATCCCGGTCACTAAGAAGAAGATAGGCAAGAGAGCATCTGTGACCACTCCTGTTAGCTCGAGCGGTGATGTGACTCAGGATGTTTCCACTGACAGGACTCTTGTTTTGGGTGAGTGCTCTTCTAATAGGTTGGAATCGACTCTGGTTAATCCTCATTTGCCCGTGGTTTCTTCTGAAACAGATCTGTGGAGGCAGATGGAAATATGGAAGGTGAGTGCTCCCGTGCTTCTTCACATATTGTTGAGGATCTTCCTAAATATGATTTAGCTGAGTGCTCGCCTTCTGTAGCTTATGATTCGCCTACTCCCATGGTTAACAGTTTGGCTAGTAAGGCCATTGACTCTCTGGATTTCAAGAAATTGGCTTATGGTAACAAATCTAGGAAGGGTTCTGGTGGTAAGAGGAGTCAGAAACGGCAGTCCCCTAGGGGGGGTCGTCGACACTGATTTGTTTGGTTTGGCTCAATTCTTCTCTGTTTTAATGATTTTTGGTTGTTGGAACATTCGGGGTCTCAATGACTCATTAAAACATGCTGAAGTTAGGAGGTTTCTTTGTGATGAGAAGCTCTCGTTGTGTGGTTTAGTTGAAACCAAGGTTAAGGAGGTTAATTTTGTGAATGTCTCTCGTGCGATTAATCCTTCATGGAAGTTTTTCCACTCTGATGTTAGCCCGTTTGGTCGTATCTGGGTTTGTTGGAACCCTAGTGACATTGATGTTAGCATTATTCATTCTTCAGCTCAAGTTATTCATCGTAGTGTGTCTCATATTTCTGGGATGTGGAATTGTGTAGTTTCGGTGGTTTATGGTGAGTGTGACTACGAGAAGCGTCGGGAACTTTGGGCTGACCTGATTTCTAGTGGTAGTGCTTTTGATGATTCTCCGTGGCTTGTTTTGGGAGATTTCAATGCCATTCATTCTCCGATTGAGCATAGTGGTGGGTCTGTGGCTTGGCCGGCTTGGAAAGACGATTTGGGCTGCTGTTTGGGTCAGGCTGGGTTGGATGATCTTCAGTTCTCTGGTTGTCAGTTTACTTGGTTTAATAAGCAGATTCAGTCTCCTATTTGGCGTAAGTTGGACCGTGTCCTTGTTAATTCTTCTTGGGAGTATCTCTTCCCGGGCTCTTCTACCCACTTTCTTCCCCCTCGGATTTCTGATCATTCTCCTATGGTAGTTAAGCTTGCAGAGCTCCCTAAGAGGAAAATCCCCTTTAAATTCTTTGATTTTTGGGCTGATCATCCTGATTTTCTCTCTGTTGTGGCTAGGGCGTGGGATATTGATGTTCATGGTACTCCGATGTTCCGTTTATGTTGTAAGCTGAAGAGTGTTAAGTTGGCCTTGAAGAAGTTAAATTTTGAGCATTTCTCTAAGATTCCGTGTCGAGTTTTGGAGATTAGGAAGGAGTTGGACAGAGTGCAGTGTGCTTTACAGGACTACCCTAGTGACCCTGCCCTGCTAGCTGAATAAGCTAGTCTTTCGTTACGGTATGGAGACATAAGTCGGGCTGAGGAAGGATTCAATAGACATAAATCTCGTGTTCAGTGGCTTAACCTTGGGGATCAGAATACTAAATTCTTCTTTACTGCTATGAAGAGTTTACACAGTCGTAGCAAGATCACTTCTATAACTAAGGAGGATGGGACCCGTGTGGTGGAAGATGTTTTGGTTAGAGATGAGATTGTTTCTTTTTTTGAGACCCTTTTAGGTCCTCAGCAAGGTCAGAAGGATTTTGATAGGGTGGCCCTTCAATCTGCTATTACTAGCCATGTGACAGTTGAGCAGAGTGAGACTCTATCCCGGGAGGTTTCGGATGAGGAGATTAAGGCTGTCCTGTTCGCTTTGAAGGACAATAAAGCTCCAGGCCCAGATGGGTTTAATTCGGGTTTCTTTAAGAAGTCTTGGAATATTGTGGGGAATGATGTCCTTTGTGCTATTCACTCTTTCTTTTCCTCTGGGCGTCTCTTGAGGCAGGTTAATGCTACTTCTATTGCTCTGATTCCTAAGATTCATAACCCTTCCCAGGTTAAGGATTATAGGTCTATTTCTTGTTGTAATACTATTTACAAGTGTATTGCTAAGCTTATTGCGAATAGGATCAAGGTTATCCTTCATTCTGTGATCAGTCATAATCAATCTGCTTTTGTTGCGGGAAGGAGTATCAGCGACAATATTCTTTTGTGTCAGGAATTGGTTCGGAATTATCACCGGACTGGCGGTTCCCCGAGATGTGCTCTTAAGATTGACTTAATGAAAGCTTATGGCACTGTTCGTTAGGATTTCTTGATTGAGGTTTTGCGGACTGTTGGTATTCCAGAGAGGATGGTGGGTTGGATTCAGGAGTGTATGACTTCTACTAGGTTCTCTGTATCTATTAATGGAGAGTTGCATGGTTTCTTCTCTGGGGGTCGTGGGTTACGACAAGGTGATCCTATGTCTCCTTATCTCTTTGTTTTGGCTATGGAAGTTCTGTCAGGTCTTCTTCGTAATATGGCTTTTAATCCGGGTTTCAAGTTCCACTAGTGGTGTTCTAAGGACCGTCTTACTAATCTCTGTTTTGCGGATGACCTTATGATTTTTTGTAAAGCAGATGCATCCTCGGTTTCCTTGATCAAGGATTGTCTCGGGCAATTCAGTGGTTTATCAAGTTTAATTCCGAATCCAGCTAAAAGTCATTTCTTCTCTTCTGGTATCTCTTCTACCCTTCAGGGCCATCTGCGTCATGTTTTGGGTTTCCAAGTAGGGATTCTTCCAGTGCGGTATTTGGGAGTCCCTTTGATCTCTACTAAACTCCGGGCCTCAGATTGTGCTTCTCTTGTGGATCGTATTGTTATGCGTGCTAAGAGTTGGAGTAGTAAGTTTCTCTCTTATGCAGGTCGGCTTCAACTTATTAAGTCTGTGTTGTTCTCCATTCAAGTTTATTGGTCTTCCTTATTTATTCTTCCTAAGTCTGTTGTTAGGAAAGTGGAGACGATTCTGCGTTCTTTCCTTTGGAAAGGTAGTACGCTCACCTCTTCTGGGGCGAGAGTGGCTTGGAGTAAAGTTTGGTTACCTCTTAAGGAGTGGGGGCTGGGGATTAAGAGTTTGGATTCTTGGAATAGAGCGGCTATTGTTAAGCACATTTGGTTTCTTTGTTCTGGCCAGGTTTCATCTTGGTCGAATTGGGTTCGCTCTTATTTGTTGAGGGGGAGAAGTTTTTGGGAGGTCCATTGTCCTACAGACTGCTCTTGGAGTTGGCGTAAGATCTTGGAGCTTCGTTCTTGGTCCCGACGGCGGATGAGAGTTAGGATTGGGAATGGTGAGAAGACTTTACTGTGGTTTGATTTTTGGCATCCTCTGGGCCCGATTGTGGACACGTTGGGTGAGAGAGTGATTTATGACTCTGACTTGGATAGGATGGCCACAGTTGCTTCCATTATCTATGATTCTACTTGGCGTTGGCCCCCTTCTAGGTCTGCTGCCCTTGTTGATCTGGCTCAGTCCCATCTTCCGTCTCCTTCTAGTTTGAGGGAGGATATGCTGGTTTGGGAGGATGATAGGAGTGGGAGATTTTCTGTGGATAGTGCCCGGAATGCCATGCGGACAAGGGGAACCTTGCTGCATTGGTCTCGAGTTGTTTAGTTCCGGAAGGCTATTCCCCGCCATTCCTTTCTACTTTGGATGTCTATTCAGGGAGGCCTTTATACTCAGGATAGTTTGATGAGGTTTGGTATCTCTGCTTGCTCGCGTTGTATTCTATGCAGTTGTTCAAGTGAGGACATTGATCATCTTTTCTTCCAGTGCCTCTTCTCTTCGAGGGTCTGGTCGTCTGTACTGGCTATGTGTGGGTTAGATTGTAAACGTCGGGATTGGCGTCAGACTGTTGAGTGGTTATGTCAGTTCTCCGATGCTTCTTTACGTCACCTTCTGGTTCGTTTGTCTTTTGCAGCGTCAGTCTACCATATTTGGAGGGAGAGGAATGCTCGCACTCATGATATGCCTCTTCAGCCTGTTTCTACTCTTCTTTACGATATTGTTTTTGATGTTCGGAATCGTGCTAGCTTTTTACGTAAGGTGAAACCATCTTATGAATAAATGGCTTCAACTTTCGTGGCACTTGCCCGATGTCATCTTCTGTTGATCTTTTGCTTATTGCCTTTCAGCTTTTCTTCTAGGAGGGCTTGTCCTCTCTAGTTGCCTGGGGTATGCCCCTTTGCTCTTTGTATAGTTTTCTTTTGGTTATAATACTTACTTTATCCAAAAAAAAAAGAATAAATAAAGAAGACCAATAAACTTGAATGGTGAATAAAATAGATTTAATGAGCTGAAGCCACCCCGCATAGGAGAGAAACTTACTACTCCAACTTTTAGCACGCATAACAATACGATCCACAAGAGAAGCACAATCTGAGGCCCGGAGTTTAGTAGAAATCAAAGGGACTCCCAGATACCGAACTGGAAGAATCCCTACTTGGAAGCCCAGAACATGACGTAGCTGGTCCTGAAGGGTAGGAGAGATACTAGAGGAGAAGAAATGACTTTTAGCAGGATTCGGGATTAAACCTGATAAACCACTGAACTGCCTGAGACAATCCTTGATCAAGGAAACCGAGGAGGCATCCGCTTTACAGAAAATCATAAGGTCATCCGCAAAGCAAAGATGAGTGAGACGGTTCTTAGAACACCGCCCATGGAATTTGAAATCCTGATTAAGAGCCATTTTATGAAGTAAACCTGACAGAACTTCCATAGGCAAGACAAAGAGATAAGGAGACATAGGATCACCTTGTCGCAACCCGCGACCCCCATAGAAAAAACCATGCAACTCCCCATTTATAGACACAAAAAACCTAGTAGAAGTCATACACTTCTGAATCCAAACAACCATCCTCTCTGGAAAACCAACAGTCCGCAGAACCTCAACCAAAAAGCCCCAACGAACAGTGTCATAAGCTTTCATTAAGTCAATCTTAAGAGCACATCTCGGGGAACCACCAGACCGATGATAATTCCGAACCAATTCCTGACATAAAAGAATATTGTCGCTGATACGCCTACCCGCAACAAAAGCAGATTGATTATGACTAATCACTGAAGGAAGGATAACCTTGATCCTATTCGCAATAAGCTTAGCAATACACTTGTAAATAGTGTTGCAACAAGAAATAGGCCGATAATCCTTAACCTGGGAAGGGTTGGGAATCTTAGGAATCAGAGCAATAGAAGTAGCATTAACCTGCCTCAAGAGACGTCCAGAGGAAAAGAAAGAGTGAATAGCACAAATGATATCATCCCCCACAACACTCCAAGACTGCTATGCTTCAGTCTGAGCTGATCTGGGTCAAATGAAATAACTTGGGGGACCTCTCTGGTTATGCCCATATGTGTCTCTGGTGTGCACTTGACTTGGTTGCTGCAATTGGTCACATAGCTCTGAGCTAGTCCCGCAAAGGCCTCTCTGATCTTCTTTGCTCGTTGGCATGTGATTGGACCTATTGACAACTGCATGGGTTCCTCCAAGTTGTTAGCTGCATCCTGTAATGTCTCTGGTGTGGTGTCATTCCCTCCTTGTTGAAAAGGATTCGACCTCGAATCTGAACCTGCATCAAAATGAGTTAAGTTAGAAACATTAAAAGTAGCAGATACGTTGTACTTACCTTGCAAATCCAGCTTATATGCATTGTCATTGATCCTTTCCAAGACTTTAAAAGGTCCATCTCCTCTCGATTGTAGCTTGGATCTTTTCCTCTTGCATATAAAGCCACACCCAATTGCCGGGGTCAAACACAATGCGTTGGAAACCTATTATTCTCACCAACTCTGCCTTTCCCGTATCATTCATACTCCCAAGCTTAATAACAATCAAAGATAATAAATCCATAGGAGTTAAAGAATTAGAATCATAATAAATCTCATAAGGCAAGTAAAAACTAGAAAAATATGCAAACTCTGGCCCCGCTATTGCGTATGTGATCTTCTTAGATCTTTGGCGTGTGATTAGGCCTGTTGGCAATTGCAAAGGCTCTAATGTTCCTTGGGTGATTGCATTCATGTCAAATGTTGTCCCTAGGATCATGTCATTCTCCCTCTCTTGAAATAGATTCGTCCTCGAATCCGAACCCGGATCATAGATAGTTATGACAAAATCAATTGGACGATGATAATGAAATATAAAAGAATCACACTTGACCACTTGTACCTGCGATGAAAAAGCATAAATAATAGAGAAAATACACACTCCCTTCTTCCAAAACTTCAGCTGGGGGCATACAACAACTTTACCATCAATAATATCAGGTTTGACATAATGTAAAGCTGTGGAAGCAAAAGACGAATCGAGATTGTCAACTCCAATAGCACCATTCAGTGCTGTGGCATAACTTTTAGGGCCACCAGTAAAACCCCCACCTTCTACTACCGGAACTGCAGGCCTAGCATCCTGACTTGCACCCAAGGCAACACCCGTCAAACTTCTACCAGATAATTGGGCAAGATTCTGCCCCATAGCCCTATCATTCATCATACCAGATCCATGTTCAGTAACACCATCTACTGCACAGTTAACACCATGGCCAGAAGCCACAATCACATTATTCAACAAACCCACACCACCAGTAAGCAAGCATTCAACAGACTTACTGCCAATACTAATTCCAGGAACACAGGTAGCATTTGCAGAGTTAGAAGGAACGCCCAACTCAGGCAGACTACTACGACCAGAACCAAGAACAACCTCACCACTCTCCAGTCCAGTCTTCACTGCCACTGGATTAGAAACCAACCTTCCCACAGAATCCCCTGCATCAACAAACCCAGATACACAAACAGCATTATCAGCCCCAGTTATAACGCCATTACCAGAGGTCAGGCCATCAACAGCTCTTCTAACCAGACAACCAGCATGACCACTATCCCCAACAGGACTCGGCACACATTCAATGGCACAAGCAGCCCCTGGAACTAAATCCAAATTCTCCTCCAACAAACACTTCACTTCACCTACAGCCTCACTGCCCAATACATTACCCGTGGCACCTACACCAATACTCTCAATTTCGCAAACAGCCACAGGGGAAGGACCAAATCCATGCTGACTAGAACAGCCCACAGGGCCATCAACAGGACAACACACCAACGACGGCGCCGGGACTGACAGAGGAGGCGAGGCAGGGGCGGACACCAAGACAGCCCTGATTGCCTTACGGCCAAATCCAGGGAGGCGAGGCCCCACAAACGGAACACCTGAAGACGAAGCCATGGGAAGAGACAAAAAGAAAGGGGAAAAGGAAAAGGAAAGGGCAGAACGCAAAGACGAAAGGTGGGGGGGGGTTGACGGAAAATGGAAACCAGATCGAAAATGGAAGATCTGAGATGAAGGGATAAGAGGGAGATGCGGTCTAGGCAAAAAGAAGGGTGGCGAATTGAAAACAGATCTAGGTTTAGGTTTTTGGGGAAAATAACTTTAGTAAAAGCCCAGATCTGAGAAGAGAGAATCAATTTGGTAGAAGACCAAAGAGATCCAGGTACACGAAGGAGAAGAAGCAGCTCGCATAGCTTCATCAACACTCATGGCCACTATCTCAACCATACTTGCAAAGACCTCCTCACACACCTGCTCAGCTTCACTATGTTTTTCAACCTCGAAGCACACTACCTCACAAGTGTTTACTCCCTCAATGCTCATGATCTCACAAGCATTTTCACTCACCATGTCATTTATAACACAATTCACAACATTCAAGGCCTCACAAGTGTTTTCATTTGCTATGCACTCAACATCACAAGTGTTTCTCACTTCATTACACACAACTTCAATAGCTTTTGGTTGTTGAGTACTCTCTTCATTCACTGCATATTTAGTTACCTTCCAAGTCTTTTTCCATTTCTCATAAGATCTTCTATAATCACTCATAATAGCTTGGATAGCATTTTTGAAAGTATCTACAACCTCGATCTTATTATTAATGGTTAAACTTGGACCTGCCATCTCAACACTAAACAAACAGCTTAGAAATAATAAAAAGCAAAACAAATATGTAAATCCTCACAATCTTACGTGTTTACACTCGAATGCTATCACTCCACTTGCGTTTGCACTCTATTGGCTTTTACCCGATACTGTGCTCACACTCACTGTCTTTTACCACTATTGAGTTCTTCCTCAATTCAATTACAAATCAACCCAATTCCCAGAATGGTCAACTAAGGTGTAGTCCACAAGCTAGCAGAAACACAAAGAACCAATAATCTATATAGTGCATGTGGAATAATGCGAATAAGAATAGTAATCACGAAGACTCAATTAAAGAGACTTAAGCTAGAGTGCATGGAATAAGAAAAAAGATGAGTTAGCTAAATGCGCAAACAAACAAGCAAGCACTCAATGTGACACTTAGCCAATGTTGTGATCACTCGCTATTGTTTTTGTCTCTCTCTTTTCTTTTCTTTTTTTTTAACTCTTTTTTTTTCCTCTTTTCTTTTGTCTCACTCTCAAAGTGTATACAAATCAAATGAAATACAATGCAAATAACAAGATTACCACATTCGGTAATTTTCAAGTTATATTCTTAACACTTGCAATACATGTAAATACAACTCAAATGACAATGTAACTCATATAATCAATTCGGCAATGTGGTAATGTCTACCTTTCAACTTGCAAATGAGTATAAATGATCTAGTTACAATGTAACTAACTCAATTTCCAATTCAGCCAAGTCAAATTACAAGCCAAGTAAATAGTTTATGCAAGCAACTAAGTGATGCAGCTACTTGCCTCTTCAAGCACCTTAAAAACAAATGATTACACACAAGTTCCCATGTCAAGCTAATGATGAATTTATTGCCTCTTCACTTATAATAACAATATTTCAAGAGGTGGCAAGTGATACTTGCTTGGATACACACGAATTTAGTGCAAATTTGTTGCACTCAACCTTGATTCACTTGATTCTTCAACATTAACAACACAAATCAGCAAGATAACAATGATACAACTCACTCCAATCACCAAATTTGGTGCATTCAGATTTGTTTCATCAATTACACATTCACATTCATCAATAATGCACTCAATCTTTCTTTCTTTTCACTCAAACTCACAAGATTGTGCTAACTTCACAAGAATGCAAACAAGTAAGCTCACGTAAATACCAAGATGAATGATGTCAATTCTGATTTTTGCAAAGTTGATATGAATAATACCTATGGAAACAACTCTAATTGCATGTATTCAACAATAGCAAGACAAGATATGTCAATAAATCTCACAAGGTCGAATCTGATCTGATTCTTTCTTCTTTTTTTTTTTTTCGATTTTTGACACTAATAACTTAATAACAATGTTAAACACGTCCTAGTAACATACAATTAACAACTAAACACTTGATTCAAGCAAAGAAAACAAAAGCCCCAATTTTGACCTAAGTAGCCAAAGATTAACTCAAAGAAATACTCATGATCAATAAAAAAGACTCAAGGGCAGAATGTTATTCATGCTATTTTGATCACAAATCAACAAGAATCAGCAAGAATCAACAAAGAACACACAAGAACACCAATGGCTGAAACTTGAGGACAAATTCCTTAATGGCCGAAATCAACAACAACAAAAAAAAACAAAGATGAATACAAGATAAAACAACACAAAGGATAGGAAATCAGACCTCAGAACCCTAAGCTCTGAAACCAAATGACAAGAACTCACTTGGGTTGGAAACCAAGCAAACCCCCAAGCATCTTTCTCAAAACCCCAAGAACTTTGAATACTGATTTTGTAGGAACAAAACTCAACCAAGATCAGCCTCTAACCACCATGCAACTCACGTCCATGATAACCACAAGCATGAAATCAGATTGTATTTTGCTAGCAATGGAGAAGCCACTAAGTTGCCAAGCTTAGATAAGTCAATTTGAACTTGAAAAGGGGAATCCCTCCCTCACAAGAAATTTAGCCATAGCCAAAGCTTAAAAGCTTGAAAGTTTCTCAAAATGTCGTGTATGTTATTACAAAGAAGAAGAAAACAAAGTTTAAATAGGTTACAAAGAGAAACCCTAAAGGTGTGAATGGACAAAATTTGTCCCTAAAGTGAAATTACCAAAAGACCTAAAAACTACCCAAAGCTTTCACTCAAGCACGTCCCCAAAAGTCTTTTCCCACCTAAAGTAGCTTAAAACAATGATTAGAAACTAATCTAACTTAAGCTAATTTGAGGTGCTTACATCAAATAGTAAATTGACGTGCTTACTCAATAAGCAAGGTTCTAAGCATAATTAACCCTAATGACCTGGTCAACTAGCTTAATTACATCATAAATAAAGTCAACATGTCGAGCACAAATGACAAAAATGCCCCCATTTGGCCGAATTCAACATAGTCCCAAAATAGGTCAAATCGGGTCAAAAGAGTGCTGGTGCTGAAGCTGCTCTGCTATGCTTCAGTCTGAGCTGATCTGGATCAAATGAAATAGCTTGGGGGACCTCTCTGGTTATGCCCATATGTGTCTCTGGTGCGCACTTGACTTGGTTGCTGCAACTGGTCACATAGCTCTGAGCTAGTCCCGCAAAGGCCTCTCTGATCTTCTTTGCTCTTTGGCGTGTGATTGGACCTATTGGCAACTGCATGGGTTCCTCCAAGTTGTTAGCTGCATCCTGTAATGTCTCTGGTGTGGTGTCATTCCCTCCTTGTTGAAAAGGATTCGACCTCGAATCTGAACCTGCATTAAAATGATTTAAGTTAGAAACATTAAAAGTAGCAGATACGTTGTACTTACCTTGCAAATCCAGCTTATATGCATTGTCGTTGATTCTTTCCAAGACTTTAAAAGGTCCATCTCCTCTCGATTGTAGCTTGGATCTTTTCCTCTTGCATATAAAGCCACACCCAATTGCCGGGGTCAAACACAATGCGTTGGAAACCTATTATTCTCACCAACTCTGCCTTTCCCTTATCATTCATACTCCCAAGCTTAATAACAATCAAAGATAATAAATCCATAGGAGTTAAAGAATTAGAATCATAATAAATCTCATAAGGCAAGTAAAAACTAGAAGAATGAATGCATCTATTATATGCAAACTCTGGCCCCGCTATTCTGTTTGTGATCTTCTTAGCTCTTTGGCGTGTGATTAGGCCTGTTGGCAATTGCAAAGGCTCTAATGTTCCTTGGGTGACTACATTCATGTCAAATGTTTTCCCTTGGATCATGTCACCGCCTATATGGTCGGTCTTTATGTGATAGATTATTACCGGCTATATGGCCGATTTATGGATAAATAATAACACCGCCTTTTATGGCTGGTTTGACTTAAATGGGTAACACTGAAAATTTCTATATTATAATAAAGTGAGATTTCTACATTTGAAATATTAAAGGTGGATCCCCTAACCCCCAATATTTTATTTTTATTCTAGGGAAATATTGAAGCACAATATTCACGAATTTTATAATTGATTTAATTATTTTATGTGTGATGCTTTGGCATGTTTATTGAATCTTAAGCTTAATGCTTCTTGTTAACTGGTCATTAATAAGATTGATGTGGTAAACTTAATATGAACTTGGAAAAAAGATTTTTGGTTTCAACCTTATATTCAATAACTCACGATCTCATATTGGGGCAGAAAACTCTTAGGTAGATTTCCTTCCAAGATAGACATATACCTGTCGGGCGGGGGTAGCCACAATTGGAACTTGAACTTAATAAATTCAGATAACTTGGTTAACATAGACATATGATTAATTGGGTTATTCTGGGTGTTTGCATCTGACCATTAGAATAGGCTTTTACATATCTTAGTGTTCCAGGTTAACAAACTAAGTTATTACTGACCAGTACGTAATCACACACGTATAACACAAGTGCATGTATCGTTCAAGTAGTACAAAAATATCGATCCCACGAGGACTCAATTTCTACTATTGTTATTAATTGTTGATACTATTTATTTACAATTATCTAATTATAGGAAGAAGAGAATGATTTCTTGATTAGTTGGTTGAATGTGGATTTGCTAAATAAATAAATAAATAAAAATACAAAAGAAAATACTAAGGAAAATAACAAAAGACACAAAATACCTAGGGTTGTGACTCCACACAATATTATTCTAAAGATAAATTGATTCTCTTATATATGTGTAATAAATTAATTTGCTAACCCGGAACACGAAGTTATGCAAAAACCTCTGTCGATGGTCAGATGCAAATACCCAATGTAACTCAATTAATCATATTCCTATGTTAACCAAGTTATATGAATTCATTAAGTTCAAGTTCCAATTATGGCTACCCACGCCCGACAGGTATATGTCTATCTTGTAAGGAAATCTATTAAAGGGTTATCTATCCTCAAGGAAGATCGTGAGCTATTGAATCTAAGGCTGAAACCTAAAATCCATTTTCGAAGTTCATTTTAAGTTTACCACATCAATCTTATTGGTGATCAGGCAACAAGAAGCATTAAGCTTAAGATTCAATAAACAAACTAACGAATTACCTATTATATAATTAAATCAATTATTAAGCTTGTTAATACTGTGTTTCATTACTTCCATAGAATAAAAATAAAATGCTGGGGGTTAGGGGATCCACCATTAGAAATCTCACTTTATTATAATATGGAAATTACCATTGTTACCCAATTAAGTTGAACCAGCCATAAATGAGGTGTTATTATTTATCCATAAACCAGCCATATAGGCGGTAATCATCTGTCACCTAAAGACCGACCTATAAGCGGTGTCACATTATGTTACATAATTAAAACCAGCCATTAAGGCGGTATCAACTTTTAATCCATATTATTAAATTACAATTTCCATATTATAATTAAAGTGAGATTAATCTACCTTTACTATTTCTAATTTAGAAATCTCCCTTATTATAATATATAAATTTTGCGTGATAATTACCAACCGACCAATATGGCGGTATCCTGATTAAGTCAAATTTATAATTAATTACCAACCGACCAATATGGCGGTATCCAATTTAGTCAGGTTAAAACCAATTTCAATAATTACCAACCGACCAATCAGGCCGTATCCTCATTCAGTCAGGTTTTAACTAGTTTATATATTATAATTAAGGGAGATTAATCTAAAGTATAAAAGTAAAAAGCTTCACCCTTCCCCAGCAGTAAATTAACTACTGAACATAAAAGAAAAGAAGTAAATAAAATAAAATTAATTACTGAAAGTAAAAGTGCATAATTAAAAGTATTAAAAGTAAAAATGCTTAATTTAAATTACAAAAACTTAAACAAACAAGATGCAATCTTTAAAGTCCTTATAAAAACCTAAAGAAGGCATGATTTGAATCCTGAAATCGAACTGAATTTATAGGCACCAATAGACTCCACGCGTCGCGATGCGCAGAAGCTTGCGCGTCGAGACGCGCCATGATTTGCTGTGCAAAATGTGGAGACAGCGACACGTGTCCTGGCGGCGCAGCAGCTGAATGATTGTGATGATGTGGCGATGTCGATTGTCGGTAGCATGTGATGATGACACGTGGCTATGACTGGCTGATGATGACGTGGCTGACACGTGGCAAGTTGACTCGGCTTGTGACTGATGTGGACGCCACGTGGCTAACACGTGGACGACACATTGACGACACATGTCGATGGTGATTGTCGGGAGCATGTGATGATGACACGTGGCACAGCGCACATTAGTGGAGTCAGTGTACTTTAGCGGTTACGACGCATGAGGCTTGCGTGTCGCGATGCCCAAATTACGATTTTACCCAATTTGTCCATTTTTTACTGTTTTGGCCTTGAATTGCTTCCAGAGAGTCCAAAAACTTTATTTATCTACAAAATAACACAAAACACATCAAAATATTCACAAAACTCAAGAAACTATACAATATATTAAGTCAAATGAGTGGGAAATAGTGATACTTTTACCACTCATCACACCCCCAAACCTAACATTTTGCTAGTCCTCGAGCAAAACAATAAAATAAAATAACATAAACATCTTTATTTTAAAATTAAACTAAGCCACTTTCGTAGGGATCACGGTTGCATTTAGCGTACGCAACAAGCCTTTAAACCCATAGGTGTCCCTAATGGCTGAGTTGTAGTCTCGTGAGGGCTTACAGCAACGATACCCACAAACGTTTTACAAAAGTAAACTGATAGTAAAACTAATGCACACAAAAATAAAAAGACAAGAGAAAATAGAATAAAAAAGTTAGTGACTATCCAGGTGAAACTTCTTATCCAAGTTTAAAGTTGTTTTCTTTCTTTCTAAATTACCGAATAAGTAATTTCTCCGATTATTTTTACCATTCTTCATACACACAGCCAACAAAATATTAATCAACTCATTTTGCCCACAATAGTCATAAGTGTAGTTGAGAAGAGAGTAATATTTTTGTCCTAAAGTTATATCAGAATTCACACCTTTTTTAAGCAATGGAATATTTTTCTGATTATTTTTTTTTTATATATACAATATCTTCCATCCATGTAACGAGCTTTGGGTCAGTGACTCCCAAACCAGTTGGCTTTAGGGCATCAGGTGTTAAGGCACCCCTACGGACTTAATAACTCGGATTTTAGATATATATATTTTTGTACAACATCTTTGATCCATGTAGTGAGCTTTGGGCCAGTGGCTCCCAAACTAGTTGGTTTTAGGGCACTAGGTGTTAAAACACCCATACGGACTTAATAACTCGGATCTCAGACGGGTTTTTTTATCCCATCGCTTTTTATAGATGCTTCTTCCAATTAAACTAGAGCACTGAATATTACAAGCTTTTTAAATACAACTCAAGTCTGTATGTTACCATGTATGTTGATAATACCTGTCAACTGAGCATATGAAGATCTATTAAAGTCAGTTTTATGGAGAATTCACAAATTAAATAATTCAAAATGAAATAAACAAAAATTAACTTGTTCCGAAATAGGTTGAGATACGTCTCAGAAGTGGAAATTTCTTACACAGCTATCTCATACCAATTTCACCTTATTAATCAAATTGAAAAAAACACACAAAAACATAAAATATTTTTTTTTTAATTTTTGAATTTTTTTTTTAATTTTTTTGAATTTTTCAAAAATTTTGGACTAAAATAAAAACAACAAAATACTAAAACTATTCCTGTAACATCCCCGATCTGGGAGATGTTACCGGCAGAGGATAGCTATACTAACCCCATAAGCCTCTGACTCTCTGACTGTATTCTAATTTGTTCAAATGCAATGTCATGTATATAAACCATGCTCAATTTGAAAAACATTTATTTACGTAAGGTGACTCCATCTTATGACAATAAATGGCTTCACCTTTCGTGGCACTTGCCCGATGACATCTTTAGTTGATCTCTTGTAGCCGTTTGGCTTTCTTCTAGGAGGGCATGTCCTCTCTAGATCCTGGGGGATGCCCCTTTGCTCTTGTATAGTTTTCTTTTGGTTATAATACTTACCTTATCCAAAAAAATGAATACAAAATACTTTACTTTACACAAATTAACATATGCTTTTGATTTCTCATACTCTACTAATGCATATAGAAACTTTTACTTTGACACTGACTGGACTCTTAAACTATATGACTCAATGCTGGTGGACTTCATCCCTGGTGACTGCATCAGTATCCATCCTCTCGAGCATGTCCTCCTGGAATCCCTACAAAATAATAAAGACTGGAGGGGGGGTTAGATCGCTATACTATCTAAGTGAGTGGACTAAAAACTGAGAACTGATATAAAAATCATTTAGTTTTAAAACCATATTTTCAAAATATCTTTATGTGAAAACTTGTTTTCCAAGACTTCGTATTTCGGAAAACTGCCTTTAAAACACTAGTTTCTGATAACTGTTTACTAAAGTCTGATTTCTGAAAACGGTTTACTAAAATCTGATTTTTGAAATCTAAATACTGAAAATCTGAAAGCTTTATACTGAAAATCTGAAAACTGAAAATTGCTCTACATCCAAGACCACAACTCAACTGGATGTACTATATGCCCATGACCACAACTCAACTGGGCATCTCTGAAGTTGGTGGTGCCCTACGTCCAGGACAACAGCACAATTGCAACGTAGGACTCTACACCTAGGACAACAACTCAACTGCAGTGTAGCCACCACTAGAACTGGGGGTGCGGATCAATGCTACCGCCCAAGCTCTGAAACCAGGATTTCGGGGATCTGTCAACCCTAGTCCTGCTCGAGGATCTGATACATCTGTTTTCCATAAAACTTCTCAAATCATACTAAATCATATATGATATAAAAACAAACTTGGCTGACGCCATAGTTGCTGAAAAGTAAGTCTGATTGAAGAAAATACAAAATGAAAATCAAGTAAAAGGGAAAGTGTCCACTCACAGTATACGACTGAGATGAGTCCCTTCACGGGGTGGAAGGCCGCTGAGAATCTTGAGGCCGATCTATATATATATGAATAAGAATAAATTTGTTAGCTACTACAACGAGAATATTCCCATAGATAAGAATAAATGTGCAATGCATGAATTATCACCCCCGCTGTATTTCTAACACGTTATAGCACCCTATAGAGTTTTTACGAGGTTCGTTTCGCTGTTACGCAAATCATTTTACGCGTCTACAACTCCTACATAAAAAACAGAAAAGTCACTGACATTGATCTGAATTTGAAAATTCGGCATAAATAGAGGGGATCAGTTCTGGAGCTGAATTTTTTTTAGAGAATACTCCTCTATGAGTCTAATTTATGCCATTTTTTACGGATCTCGATTTGGACTCTTAGAACTCAAGATATAAGGCACTTTCCGCACCTTACGCAGTAGAGAACTGGACCAGTTCGCCACTGCTCTAACTCCAACTTCTGAATTTTTCTGCAATTTCATTTTAAGTCTAAAAATTCTGATTTTTGAGTATGTGATTTTCTTATGTGTCTAGTTTACTTAAAAATTAACAATTCATAAAACGGACGCTCGAATCCCTAGTTACAGCCGCTAAAATACGTACCATCTGGGTGGATCGATTTGCGGCAAAACGTCGCTATAACTTCAAACTTTTCCCAAACAAACTTCTTTCACTCCAAACCCATTTCTTTCATTTTCCAACACCTAAATACATGCCATTAAGTGTTCTTTTTAACCTAAATAAATATTTTAAGTCATTGGGGTATTTCCACAAACACTTTATAAGCAACTATCCCTTTTCCTACATATCATCTACCCTTTCTCTACAAGCATTACCCAATTCTTTAAACAAATGAAATTCATAAAATCTTTCATTGTTCCAAGGCAAGAGAATCACACATGCTTCATTATACAACACCATTCAAGCATCAAATCACCAAACCCACCAATTTTTATCATTCTTACAAAACCAATCACTTCCAAACCACAAACCAATATCCTATATCATTCAACACTTCATTAAACATGCTTTATCCTTCCATTAATCAAGAATCAATTTCAATTATACATATAATTCATAATATATATAAACCCAAAACTCAACATCCTTTAACCCAAATATCTAATCACCAAATCATCAACCTTAAATTCATAATCTCATCAATTTGAACCCAAAACATGATATTATAATCATTAAATCATTCATACCATCAAAAATATTCCCTCTCTTTCTTCCTCTCTTTCTTTCTCACGGTTTTGCCTCTTTTTCTTTCTATTTTTGTTTTCATAATTTGTGAAATTGTTAAATAGTGTTTCATTATATATTTGGACCCTTTTAGATATTTGGAAAATTATAGAAGAGTGTAGAAAAATGGAGAAAGTTTTCTGGTCCGAATTTGGAAATATATTTAACGCAGAAGTTGTAGGTCTTAGTCTAAGATATCCGACGATATAAAATTCATAAAAATCGGAGATCGTACGAAAAATTTATGCCCCAAATGACATGATCTAGGCCGACAACAAAGCAAAAGACCCATTACAAGTACCAGATAGGCCAATTACGAGGCAGAGGACCAAAAGACTCAGAGAAGCAATGGCGGGATTAGTGCAGAGTGTTATGGCCGTAACAAACAAATAGAGACGAATGTGGGCTTCAATAGAGAGGGCCCAAAGCCACTTCCTCTGGCCCAAATCAGTTCTGAATGAAGCTGCACAAGCCTTTGAAGACTTGAAGACTTGAAGACTTTGGTATTTTTGTAATTTAGCCTTTAGGGGTATTGTTGTCTTTATGCCTTTAGGGTTTCTCTTTGTAACACTATTTAAGCTTTCTTTCTTTTTCATTTTGAGGATAATAAACGAAATTTGTAAAACTCAAAAGCTTAAAGCTTTGGCTATGGCCGAATTCTTGTAACGGAGGGATTTCCCACGCAACAGACAGAACCCCAAGAACCGCGAATTTGATTTTGTAGGAACAAAAACCCTTCCAAGGCCACAAAGAACTTGCCCTTGAGAACCTTTAAGATGAATCCTTGTAGTGTTTTGCTAGCAATAGAGACGCCACTAAGTGTGCCAAACTTAGATAAGTCGATTCAAACCTGAAAAGGGGAATCCCTCCCTTATAATAATTCGGCCATAGCCAAAGCTTTAAGCTTTTGAGTTTACAATTTCGTTGATTACCCTCAAATGAAGAAGAAAGTAAGCTTAAATAGTGTTACAAAAAGAATCCCCAAGGCATAAAGACAACAATGCCCCTAAAAATGAAATTACACAAATATCAAGTCTTTAAGTCTTCAAATGCCTAGGAAGCTTTATTCTAAACTGATTTGGGCCAAGTGAAATGGTTTTGGGCCCTTTCCATCGAAGCCCACATGCATCTCTATTTGTTTGTTGCAGTCGGCCATAAAACTCTGAACTAATCCCGCCATTGCTTCTCTGAGTCTTTTGGTCCCCTGCCTCGTAATTGGCCCTTCTGGTACTTGTAATGCGTCCTTTGGTTTATTGTCGGCCTGGATCATGTCATCCCCTCCCTCTTGAAAAGGATTCGACCTCGAATCTGTACCTGCATCAAAAGGAGTTAAGTCATAAACATTAAATGTAGCAGACACATTATACTTACCTTGTAAATCCAGCTTGTATGCATTGTCATTAATCCGTTCCAAAACTTGAAATGGACCATCCCCTCTCGGTTGTAGCTTAGATTTACGTTGTTCAGGAAATCTCTCCTTGCGCATGTGTACCCAAACCCAATCTCCAGGCTGAAATACCACACGTTTTCTTCCCTTATTAGCATGAGAAGCATATTGCTCATTCTTTCGTTGTATTTGCTCTCTGGCTTTCTCATGTATGTGCTTCACCAAATCGGCTTTCCGTTTTCCATCTAGCCCCGCATGCTCATCAACAGGCAAAGGTAACAAATCCAATGGAGTTAGTGGCCGAAAACCATAAACAATTTCAAAAGGTGAAAATGATGTAGAAGAATGAATGCTATGATTATATGCAAACTCAGTAAATGGCAAACAATCTTCCCAACTCTTCAAATTCTTGCCAACTATAGTGCGCAATAATTGTGATAAAGTCCTATTAACTACCTCTGTTTATCCATCAGTCTGTGGATGACATGTGGTAGAATACAATAGTTTGGTGCCTAGTTTAGCCCACAACACCTTCCAAAAATGGCTAAGGAACTTAACATCTCTATCAGATACAATACTCCTAGGTATACCATGGAGTCGGACTATGTCTCTGAAAAATAAATCTGCAATGTTTGTAGCATCATCAGTTTTATGACATGCAATGAAATGAGCCATTTTACTAAACCTATCAACTACAACAAAGATTGAATCCCTTCCCCTCTTTGTCCTAGGCAAACCTAACACAAAATCCATCGATATATCAACCCAGGGTTCACTAGGTACAGGCAAAGGAGTATACAAACCATGTGGCATTAATTTAGATTTAGCATGCTTACATGTTAGACACTTATCACAAATACGCTCAACATCACGTTTCATTTTAGGCCAATAAAATTGCTCATGTAAAATAGCTAAAGTCTTAGTAATCCCAAAATGCCCCATCAAACCTCCCCCATGCACTTCCTTCAAAAGCAACTCACGCATACTACAAGCAGGAACACACAACCTGTTCGCTTTAAATAAGAATCTGTCATGAATGTAAAACTTTCCAAAAGATGACTTTGCACAAGTAGCAAAAATCTCACCAAAATCAGACTCACACTCATATAATTCCTTAATCAAATCAAATCCCAACATCCGTGCATGCATTGAAGTAAGTAAAACATACCTGCGAGATAATGCATCGGCCACTATGTTTTCTTTACCTTGCTTGTAGCGTATAACATATGGAAATGACTCAACGAATTCCATCCATTTTGCGTGTCACTTATTCAGCTTACCTTGACCCTACAAGTGTTTTAATGATTCATGGTCGGTGTGGATCATGAACTCTTTAGGCCACAAGTAGTGCTGCCATGTCTCAAGTGCTCTCACAAGCGCATATAACTCTTTGTCATATGTGGGGTACCTCAAAGCTGCTCCATTCAGTTTCTCACTAAAATAGGCTATTGGCCGCTTTTCTTGCATGAGAACTGCTCCAATACCTAACCCTGATGCGTCGCACTCAATCTCAAATGTCTTCTCGAAGTTGGGTAGTGCTAAAATGGGTGCACTGCATATATTCGCTTTAAGGTCCTAGAATGCTCGCTCTTGCGCCTCGCCCCATTGAAAACCAACTGTCTTCTTTACTACCTCAGTCAATGGCGCGGCAATGCTACTGAAGTCCTTGACAAATCTCCTATAGAAGCTCGCTAACCCATGAAAGCTTCGGACTTCTGTCACTGTAGTTGGTGTAGGCCATTCCTGAATTGCCTTTACCTTCTCCACATCTACCTCGATGCCATCTGCACTCACAACAAAGCCAAGAAAAACAATTCTATCCATGCAAAATGTGCATTTGTCAGAGTTAGCATACAATTGTTCTTTTCGTAAAACATCAAGTACATGCTCCAAATGCATTACATGCTCATCTACTGTTTTACTATAAACTAAGATTTCATCAAAATAAACCCCAACAAACTTACCTAAAAATGCACGCATAACATGATTCATCAATCTCATAAATGTGCTAGGTGCGTTTGAGAGACCAAATGGCATAACTAACCATTCATACAAGCCATACTTAGTCTTAAATACAGTCTTCCACTCATCTCCCTCTCTCATGCGAATTTGATGGTATCCACTCTTTAAGTCAATCTTACTAAAAATTTTGGAACCATGCAATTCATCCAACATGTCATCTAGTCTAGGAATGGGGTGACGATACTTTACCGTAATATTGTTGATAGCTCGATAATCAACGCACATACGCCACGTCCCATCTTTCTTAGGAACTAGAAGTACTGGTACTGCACAAGGGCTCATGCTTTCCCTTACATACCCCTTAACCATCAATTCCCGTACTTGCCTTTGTAGCTCATTTGTCTCCTCGGGATTGCTCCTATAAGCCGGTATGTTAGGAATGACTGCTCCAGGTATGAAGTCTATCTGGTGCTCAATACCTCTAATGGGTGGAAGCCCACTAGGTATGTCCTCTGTGAGTACGTCATTGTAATCCTGCAAAAGAGATGAAATAGACACAGGAAGCAAAGGGTCAGCGTTAGTAAAATAAATATGAGGCTTCTTATAGACTAACAATAGCATGATCTTGCTAGCCTTGAACGATTTCCTCGCTTCACCATCACCCATGTAGAAACTCTTTTTAACTCTCCATTTTGTTTCCCCCTCACGTTCACTCACACCCCCTTGGAAACTCCCACGACCTTGGCCTTATTTTTCTCACCAGATACAACACTCTTACTAGTTTCGCCCAAAGTGGTGTTTCCCTTCGCTCTCTCTTTGTCACGTTCAAGTTGCAACTTAACCTGATCTTCATGGACTTGTGCAGGTGTAAGTGGGTATAATGTAATGGGTTTTCCCTTATGCTGAAAAGAGTATTTGTTCTTGAACCCATCATGAATAACCTTCTTATCAAACTGCCACGGTCTGCCCAAAAGAATATGTCTGGCATGCATCGGTATCACATCACATAGGACATCATCCGTGTATGGCCCAATGGTAAAGCTCAACAGTACATGCTTTGTCACACTTATGTCCCCACAATCATTTAACCACTGCAACTTGTAAGGCTTCGGGTGTCTCAAGCAGCTCAACCCCAATCGCTCAATCAAAGCTGTGCTAGCAACATTAGTACAACTGCCCCCATCTATGATCATACTACACCCCTTGCCATTCACACGGCACCTAGTATGGAATGTATTCTCCCTCTGCTGCACACTCTCATCCTCTACAACATGTGCACTCAAAGCACGCTTGACAACTAAGGATAAGTTATCCAGCGGGTATGCAGCTCCCTCATGGTCACTAGCATCCTCCAACTTTGGCATCTCCTCCTCAACCTCACTATCGGTAGAGTACACCTCTCCACTCTTTTTATCAATCACTAAGGTACGCCTATTGGGACATTGTGAAGCATAGTGTCCCATGCCCAAACATTTGAAACACTTTACATCCTTAGTTCTAGTAGTGCTCCCTCAGGTTTTGGTCTAGTCTTGATCGGTTCTGCAGCCTCTTTACCCTTGGCACTAGGTTCGGCCCTAGGCTTATTAAAGCCTCCACTGAATTCGCCTCTAGGCTTGTCAAAGCCTCCATCTCGCTTCTCATTCGGAACCCATTTCCCTTTCCATGCAGAAGTAGCCTGAGTACCAAATCTGGATGTTGACTTTTTCTTGAGTTGCCTTTCTATCTTGATAGCCATGTGAAGCATATCCTCCAAATCAACATAATGATGCAACTCCACCATGTTTGCAATCTCTCTATTCAAGCCCCCTAGAAACCGTGCCATAGTAGCTTCTGCATCCTCAACTACATTTGCCCTGATCATGGAAACTTCCATCTCTGTGTAATAGTCCTCAACATTTTGGTCCCCTGATACAGATGTTGTAGTTTCTGATACAACTCCCTATAGTAATGGCTGGGTATAAATCTCTTTCTCATGAGACCCCTAAGTTCTGCCCATGTCTGAACCGGTCTCTCATAGTTTCTCCTCCGAGTAGAGACAAGCTGATCCCACCAAATCATAGCATAATCGGTAAACTCAATTGCTGCCAGACTGATCTTCTTCTCGTCTGAGTAGTGATGACAGTTGAAAATCAATTCTATTTTCTTTTCCCATTCTAAATAAGCTTCAGGATCATTCTTGCCTTGGAATGTTGGTATCTTGATCTTGATGCTACCTAGATCACCATCTACATCTCCTCGCCTACCATATCCTCTCCGAACATAATCCCCTCTTCTGGCATCAAATGCACCTCAATCATCAAACCGTATATCCCTCATATCATTCCTCATATCAATCCTCCTATTAGGCCTCCTATCATGCCCAGGCTGAAATCTCTCCTCCACATCATCAAAACCATCAGAATCATCAAACTCATTTTCAGCTTCCTCTTCATTTGGTGGTACATACTGTGGTGGTACACGGCGAGGTGGCACATTATGAGGTGGTGGTACTCTAGGACCGCTACCAGTTTGAATACTCTCTACACTCTTGGACAATCTCTCCAAAGCAGTATTCATGTTCTCCATCATATCTGTAAATTTCCTATCCAAAGCCTCAAGCTTTTCATCAGTAGTTAGGCCTGCTATCTCAACACTAAACAAACAGATTAGAAATAACAAGAAAGTAAAGCAAATATCTAAATCCTCACAATCTCACGTGTTTACACTCGAATGATATCACTCCACTCATGTTTGCACTCTATTGGCTTTTACCCGATATTGTGCTCACAATCACTGCCTTTTACCACTCTTGAGTTCGTCCTCAATTCAAATGTGAACCACACTCAATCCAAGAATACAAACCAAATGTAGTCCTCAAGCTAGCATGAACACAACGGACCCAACAATATATATATATAGGGCAGGCGGAAAACAAAACGCGAACAGGAATAGTGATGATGGAGACTCAATCAATAATACTTAAGCTAGAGTAATTACAAAATAAGGAGTAAACAATTAGCACAATGGAAAAAAAATAAGCATGCAAATTCACGGTCGTATGCAATTTCGGGAGAAAATTTGGCACCTCTATAAAATTTTTGATGGAATACCCTCCACGGGCACCTAAATGATAATATGGAACAAACTAGATTCAACCAAAAAAATTTCACTTTTTACTCTTTTTTTTTTTTGATAACGTCAGATGCTGATACTGTGGTTTTGATTTCAGAGGCTAATTTAGGTTCTGATTTCAGAGGCTGATTTAGGTTCTGATTTCAGAGGCTGATTTAGGTTCTGATTTCAGAGGCTGATCTTCAGGGTCTGATTTCAGAGGCTTTTGGTCAGGGTCTGATTTCAGAGGCTACTGGTCAGTGTCTGATTTCAGAGGTTAATTTTCAGGGTCTGATTTCAGAGGCTAATATTCAGTGTCTGACTTCAGAGGCTACTGGTCAGGGTCTGATTTCAGAGGTTACTTTTCAGAGTCTGATTTTCAGAGGCTAATCTTCAGGGTCTGATTTCAGAGACTAAGTTTCAGGGTCTGATTTCAGGGTCAGATTTCAAAGGCTTAGTTTTTAGAGTCTGATTTCAGAGGTTAAGTTTCAGGGTCTGATTTCAGGGTCTGATTTCAGGGTCAGATTTCAAAGGCTAAGTTTTTAGAGTCTGATTTCAGAGGTTAAGTTTCAGGGTCTGAATTCAGATTCAGATTTCAAATTTCACTAGGGTTTTAGAAACAAATCACACAGCCGCCAAAGAACATGCTTATTTCTAAAACATATGCTGAAGAACAGAATGACTATGACACTACAAGGATTCATTGCTAGCAAAACACTACAAGGATTCATCTTAAAGGTTCTCAAGGGCAAGTTCTTTGTGGGTCTTCTTTGTGGCCTTGGAAGGGTTTTTGTTCCTACAAAATCAAATTCGCGGTTCTTGGGGTTCTGTCCGTTGCTTGGGGTTTGCTTGGATTTCGAATCCAAGTGGGTTTCTTGTCATTTGGTATCTAAAGCTCAAGGTTCCAAGGTCTGATTTTTCCTATCTTTTCTTTTTTTGTTTGATTCTGTTTTTATTTCCGTTCTTTGTTATTTTCGTTTAAGTTCTTGTTGGATCTTGTTTCTGTTTTCTTTTTGTTTATTTCTGGATCTGATTTTGTTGTGTTTTGCATATCAGTTCATCTTTTATCATTTTCCAGTTCTAGGTTTTTGTTCTGTTCTTCATATCAGTTCGTCATATACTTTATGTTCTTTAGCATATGTTGAAGAAATAAGCATGTTCTTTGGCGGCTGTGTGATTTGTTTTAAAACCCTAGTGAAGTCCTAAATCAGACCCTGAAACTTAGCCTTTGAATTCAGACCCTGAAATCAGACTCTGAAATCAGACCCTGAAACTTAGCCTTTGAATTCAGACCTTGAAATTAGACTCTGAAATCAGACTCTGAAACTTAAACTCTGAAATCAGACCCTAAAACTTAACCTCTGAATCGGACTCTCTGAAATCAGGCTCTAAAAACTTAGCATCTGAAAATCTGACTCTGAAATCAGACCCTGAAACTTAGCCTCTGAAATCAGACTTTGAAATCAGACCTTCAAAAGTAGCCTCTGAAATCAGACACTGACCAGTAGCCTCTGAAATCAGACCTTGAAAAGTAACCTCTGAAATCAGACACTGACCAGTAGCCTCTGAAATCAGACCCTGAAACTTAGCCTCTGAAATCAGACCTTCAAAAGTAGCCTCTGAAATCAGACACTGACCAGTAGCCTCTGAAATCAGACCCTGAAAAGTAACCTCTGAAATCAGACACTGACCAGTAGCCTCTGAAATCAGACCCTGGAAATCAGCCTCTAAAATCAGACCCTGAAAACCAGCCTCTGAAATCAGACCCTGAAAATCAGCCTCTGAAATCAGAACCTTAAACAGCTTCTGAAGTTATCAAAAAAAAAAAAGGGACTTGAGTGATAGTGATCACTTGAGCAAAAAAAAAAAAAAAAATTCTATAAAAAAGGGGACTTGGTTGAATTTAGTTTGTTCCATATTATCATTTAGGTGACCGTGGAGGGTATTCCATCAAAATTTCTATAGAGGTGCCAAATTTTCTCCCGAAATTGCATACGACCGTGAATTTGCATGCTTATTTTTTTTTACATTGTGCTAATTGTTTATTTCCTTATTCCAAATACTCTAGTTTAAGTATTATTGATTGAGTCTTCATTGTTACTATTCCTGTTCGCATTTTGTTTCCACCTGTCACATATATATTATTAGATCTTTGTGTTTCATGCTGGCTTGAGGACTACATTTGGTTTGTATTCTTGGATTGAGTGTGGTTCACATTTGAATTGAGGACGAACTCAAGAGTGGTAAAAGGCAGTGATTGTGAGCACAATATCGGGTAAAAGCCAATAGAGTGCAAACACGAGTGGAGTGATATCATTCGAGTGTAAACACGTGAGATTGTGAGGATTTACATATTTACTTTACTTTCTTGTTATTTCTAATCTGTTTGCTTAGTGTTGAGATGGCAAGTCTAACCACTGATTAAAAGCTTGAGGCTTTGGATAGGAAATTTACAGATATGATGGAGAACATGAATACTGTTTTGGAGAGATTGACCAAGAGTGTAGAGAGTATTCAAACTGGTAGCGGTCCCAGAGCACCACCAGCCCAGCATATACCACCACCTCAGAATGTACCACCACCTCATAATGTACCACCTCGACGTGTACCACCACAGTATGTACCACCAGATGAAGAGGAAGCTGAAAATGAGTTTGATGATTCTGATGGTCTTGATGAAGTGGAGGAGAGATTTCAGCCTGATAAGAGGCCTAATAGGAGGTTTGATAGGAGGAATGATATGAGGGATATGTGATTTGATGATAGAGGTGCATTTGATGCCAGGAGATGGGATTATGATAGGAGGGGATATGGTAGACGAGGAGATGTTGATGGTGATCTAGATAGCATCAAGATCAAGATACCAACATTCCACGACAAGAATGATCCTGAAGCTTATTTAGAATGGGAAAGGAAAATAGAATTGATTTTCAACTGTCATCACTACTCAGACGAGAAAAAGATCAATCTAGCAGCTATTGAGTTTACTGATTATGCTATGATTTGGTGGGATCAGCTTGTCTCTACTCGAAGTAGAAATTATGAGAGGCCGGTTCAGACATGGGCAGAACTTAGAGGTCTCATGAGAAAGAGATTTATACCCAGCCATTACTATAGGGAATTTTATCAGAAACTACAACATATGTATCAGGGGACCAAAAGTGTTGAGGACTATTACACAGAGATGGAAGTTGCCATGATCAGGGCAAATGTAGTTGAGGATGCAGAAGCTACTATGGCACGGTTTCAAGGGGGTTTGAATAGAGAGATTGCAAACATGGTGGAGTTACATCACTATGTTGATTTGGAGGATATGCTTCACATGGCTATCAAGGTAGAAAGGCAACTCAAGAAAAGGTCAACATCCAGATTTGGTACTCAGGCTACTTCTGCATGGAAGGGAAAATGGGTTCCGAATTAGAAGCGAGATGGAGGTTTTGGCAAGCCTAGAGGCGAGTTCAGTGGAGGATTTAATAAGCCTAGGGCCGAACCTAGTGCCAAGGGTAAATAGGCTGCAGAACCGAGCAAAACTAGACCAAAACCTGAGGGTGCAGCTGCTAGAACTAAGGATGTCAGGTGTTTCAAGTGTTTGGGCATGAGACACTATGCTTCACAATGTCCCAATAGGCGTACCTTAGTGATTGATAAAAAGAGTGGAGAGGTGTACTATACCGATAGTGAGGTCGAGGAGGAGATGTCAGAGTTGGAGGATGACATGAGTCCAACCACACCATAGACATTACAGGATGCAGTTAACAACTTGGAGGAACCCATGCAGTTGCCAATATGTCCAATCACACGCCAAAGAGCAAAGAAGATCAGAGAGGCCTTTGCGGGACTAGCTCAGAGCTATGTGACCAGTTGCAGCAACCAAGTTAAGTGCACACCAGAGACACATATGGGCATAACCAAAGAGGTCCCCAAGCTATTTCATTTGACCCAGATCAGCTCAGACTGAAGCATAGCAGAGCAGCTTCAGCACCAGCACCCTTTTGACCCGATTTGACTTATTTTGGGACTATGTTGAATTCGGCCAAATGGGGGCATTTGTGTCATTTTTGCTCGACATGTTGACTTTATTTATGATGTAATTAGCATGGTTGACTATGCCATTAGGCTTAATTATGCTTAGATCTCTACTTAGCTGGAAGCACGTCAATTTACTATAGCATGTAAGCACCTCAATTAGCTTAAGTGAGATTAGCTTCTAATCTTTGTTTTAAGTTTATTTAGGTGCAAAAGGACCTTAATGGTCGTGGTTGAGGTGCTTGACTTAGGGCTTTTGGTAATTTTAGCTCTAGGGTCATTTTAGTCTTTTTACTCTCTTGTAACCCTTATTATATGACTCTTCTTTGTATTTTGGAGGCAACCAACGTAATATACAACATTTGAAAGAGAGAAAAGCTTGAGCTTTCCATGGCTATGGCCAAAACCTTGTTGAGGGAGGGATTCCCCTTTTCAAGTTCAAATTGACTTATCGAAGCTTGGCAACTTAGTGGCGTCTCCATTGCTAGCAAAATACAATTTGATTTCATGCTTGTGGTTATCATGGACGTGAGTTTCATGGTGGTTAGGGGATGATCTTGGTTGGGTTTTGTTCCTACAAAATCAGTATTCAAAGTTCTTGGGGTTTTGAGAAAGATGCTTGGGGTTTGCTTGGTTTCCAACCCAAGTGAGTTCTTGTCAGAGGATGCTAGTGACCATGAGGGAGTTGCATACCCGCTGAATAACTTATCCTTAGTTGTCAAGCGTGTTTTGAGTGCACATGTTGTAGAGGATGAGAGTGTGCAGTAGAGGGAGAACATATTCCATACTAGGTGCCGTGTGAATGGCAAGGGATGTAGTATGATCATAGATGGGGGCAGTTGTACTAATGTTTCTAGCACAGCTTTGATTGAGCGATTGGGGTTGAGTTGCTTGAGACACCCGAAGCCTTACAAGTTGCAGTGGTTAAATGATTGTGGGGAAATAAGTGTGACAAAGCAGGTATTGTTGAGCTTTACCATTGGGCCATACACAGATGATGTCCTATGTGATGTGATACCGATGCATGCAGGACATATTCTTTTGGGCAGACCGTGGAAGTTTGATAAGAAGGTTATTCATGATGGGTTCAAGAACAAGTACTCTTTTCAGCATAAGGGAAAACCCATTACATTATACCCACTTACACCTGCACAAGTCCATGAAGATCAGGTTAAGTTGCAACTTGAACGTGACAAAGAGAGAGCGAAGGGAAACACCACCTTGGGTGAGACTAGTGAGAGTGGTGTATCTGGTGAGAAAAATAAGGCCAAGGCCTTGGGAGTTCCCAAAGGGAGTGTGAGTGAACGTGAGGGGGAAACAAAAGGGAGAGTTAAAAAGAGTTTCTACATAGGTGAGGGTGAAGCGAGGAAAGCGTTCAAGGCTAGCAAGCTCATGCTATTGTTAGTCTATAAGGAGCCTCATATTTATTTTACTAACACTGACCTTTTGCTTCCTGTGTCTATTTCATCTCTTTTGCAGGATTACAGTGACATACTGACAGAGGACATACCTAGTGGGCTTGCTTACACCCATTAGAGGTATTGAGCACCAGATAGACTTCATACCTGGAGCAGTCATTGTTTTTTGGATAAGGTACCTGGAGCAGTCATTCCTAACAGACCGGCTTATAGGAGCAATCCCGAGGAGACAAATGAGCTACAAAGGCAAGTACGGGAGTTGATGGACAAGGGGTATGTAAGGGAAAGCATGAGTCCTTATGCAGTACCAGTGCTTCTAGTTCCTTAGAAAGATGGGACGTGGCGTATGTGCGTTGACTGCCGAGATATCAACAATATTACGGTAAAGTATCGTCACCCCATTCCTAGACTATATGACATGTTGGATGAATTGCATGGTTCCAGGGCTTAGGGCTTTTGGTAATTTTAGCTCTAGGATCATTTTAGTCTTTTTACTTTCTTGTAACCCTTATTATATGACTCTTCTTTGTATTTTGGAGGCAACCAACGTAATATACAACATCTGAAAGAGAGAAAAGCTTGAGCTTTCCATGGCTATGGCCAAAACCTTGTTGAGGGAGGGATTCCCCTTTTCAAGTTCAAATTGACTTATCTAAGCTTGGCAACTTAGTGGCGTCTCCATTGCTAGAAAAATACAATTTGATTTCATGCTTGTGGTTATCATGGACGTGAGTTTCATGGTGGTTAGGGGCTGATCTTGGTTGGGTTTTGTTCCTACAAAATCAGTATTCAAAGTTCTTGGGGTTTTGAGAAAGATGCTTGGGGTTTGCTTGGTTTCCAACCCAAGTGAGTTCTTGTCATTTGGTATCATGAGCTTAGGGTTCTGAGGTCTGATTTCCTATCCTTTGTGTTGTTTAATCTTGTATTCATCTTTGTTCTTTGTTGATTTAATTTCGGCATTAAGGTTTTACTTCCACCTTGATTCAGCCATTGTTGGATCTTGTTGTTTCTTGCTGATTCTTGTTGATTTGTGATCAAAATATCATGAATAACATTCTGCCTTGAGTGTATTTTGATTGATCATGAGTATTTCTTTGAGTTAAGCTTTGGCTACTTAGGTCAAAATTGGGGCTTTTGTGTTCTTTGCTTGAATCAAGTGTTTAGTTGTTAATTGTAAGTTACTAGGACGTGTTTAACATTGTTATTAAGTTAATAGTTTCAAAAATCAAAAAAAAAAACAAAAAGAAATGCATCAGGTCAGATTCGGCCAAGGAAGAACCATCACCACCCTTGCTTTGTTCTTGCCATATGCATGTCACTTAGCTTGTTTTCAATAGGTATTGTTCATAGCTACTTTGAGAAAATCAGATTGCACTTCATTACTCCTAGCATTTGCTTGAACTAGCTTGTTTGCAATCTTTGTGAAGTTGTTGCAATCTTGTGAAGTGTGAGGAAAACAAGTGTTTTTGAGTGTTGTGGTGAGGCATTTGAGTGAATGAGTGTTGAAACAAAATGAAATGCTTATGGATTGATGAGGCCGTGACTTACTCTTGAAGTTTACTTATGCTTGTGTGTTAACTTTGTGAGACAAGTCTGGTTGCTTTGTTACACATATTTCCGTGAGTAAGATGCTTGATGTGCTTATGTTGAAGCATGAATTAACAAGTGTGCTTGCTGATTTGCGTGAGCCATCATTAGCTTGACATTGGATTTGTGTTGAAATCATTAGCATGACATTGAAAATGGAAGCACTCATGAGCTTGACATGGAAATTTGAGTAGCCATCATTGCATTTGAGAGGTGCTTGAAGAGGCAAGTTGCTGCATCACCAAGTTAGTTGGAAAAAGTGTTTAGTTGGTTTGTAACTTACCATTGCCGAATTGACATGCTTACTTGACCTACTTGTAAGCTACTTACGTAAGCAGCTGAGTCACCTACTTGTTTTGGGAAAAAAAAAATGAAAGAGAATTGGTCGCATTGTGCTTAGCTTGATTAGACCATTTGCAAGTTGATTGGATTGCTTTACATGAGTTACATTGATATTTGATTTGGTTTGTATTGGTTTGAGCTTGAAAGACTATATTTGTGTTATAGCCGAGTTGAAATCCTTTGTGCTTTATTGTGTTTCATTGGAGTGTAAACACTTGTGAGTGTGTGTGAAAAGAAAATAAAAGAAAGGTGAGCTCAAACACTATAGTGAGTGACCACAAGATTTCTTCAGTGACACGTTGATTGCTTGCTTGCTTATTTATTGCATTTAGCTAACTCGTCATTCTTTCTTATTCTGAGCACTCTAGCTATAGGTTTTTTTCGATTGAGTCTCCGTGATTACTTATCTTATTTGCTTTATTCCACTTGTTCTATATATACATTGTGTTTTTGCTAGCTTGTGGACCACACTTTAGTTGACCATTCTTTGATTAAGTGTGATTCACATTTGAATTGAGGACGAACTCAAGAGTGGTAAAAGGCAGTGATTATGAGCACAATATCGGGTGAAAGCCTAGTGCAAACACGAGTGGAGTGATATCAGGGTGTAAACACATGAGATTGTGAGGATTTACATATTTGTTTTGCTTTTTATTATTTATAATCTGTTTGTTTCGTGTTGAGATGGCAGGTCCAAGTTTAACTATTGATGATAAGATCGAGGTTTTGGATACTTTCAAAAGTGATATCCAAGATATTATGAGTGATTATAGAAGATCTTATGAGAAATGGAAAAAGACTTGGAAGGTAACTAAATATGCAGTGAATGAAGAGAGTACTCAACAATCAAAAGCTATTGAAGTTCTGTGTAATGAAGTGAGAAGCACTTGTGATGTTGAGTGCATAGCGAATGAAAACACTTGTGAGGCCTTGAATGTTGTGAATTGTGTTATAAGTGACATGGTGAGTGAAAATGCTTGTGAGACCGTGAGCATTGAGGGAGTAAACACTTGTGAGGTAGTGTGCTCTGAGGTTGAAAAACATAGTGAAGCTGAGCAGGTGTGTGAGGAGGTCTTTGCAAGTATGGTTGAGATAGTGGCCATGAGTGATGATGAAGCTGTGAGAGCTGGTGAAAAGAAAGTAGATGTGGTAGTGAAGTTTTTCCATAACATTTTCTATATTGTTTATGCTTTTTCATCTCAGGTACAAGTGGTCAAGTATGATTCTTTTATATTTCAATATCATCATCCAATTGATTTTGTCATAACTATCTATGATCCGGGTTCGGATTCGAGGACGAATCCATTTCAAGAGAGGGAGAATGACATGATCCAATGGACAACATTTGACATGAATGAAGTCACCCAAGGAACATTGGAGCCTTTGCATTTGCCAACAGGCCCAAACACACGCCAAAGAGCTAAGAAGATCACAGACGCAATAGCGGGGCAAGAGTTTGCATATAATAGATGCATTCATCCTTCTTGTTTTTACTTGCCTTATGAGATTGATTATGATTCTAATTCTTTAACTCCTATGGATTTATTATCTTTGATTGTTATTAACTTGGGAGTATGAATGATAAGGGAAAGGCAAAGTTGGTGAGAATAATAGGTTTCCAACGCATTGTGTTTGACCCCGGCAATTGGGTGTGGCTTTATATGCAAGAGGAAAAGATCCAAGTTACAACCAAGAGGAGATGGTCCATTTCAAGTCTTGGAGCGGATCAACGATAATACTTACAAGCTTGATCTTTCTGGAGAGTTTGGCGTTCCTGCAATGTTTAATGTTTCTGACTTATTTTATTTTTAATGCAGGTTCAGATTCGAGGTTGAATCCTTTTCAACAAGGAGGGAATGACATGAGTCCAACCACACCATAGACATTACAGGATGCAATTAACAACTTGGAGGAACCCATGCAGTTGCCAATATGTCCAATCACACGCCAAAGAGCAAAGAAGATCAGAGAGGCCTTTGCGGGACTAGCTCAGAGCTATGTGACCAGTTGCAGCAACCAAGTTAAGTGCACACCAGAGACACATATGGGCATAACCAAAGAGGTCCCCAAGCTATTTCATTTGACCCAGATCAGCTCAGACTGAAGCATAGCAGAGCAGCTTCAGCACCAGCACCCTTTTGACCCGATTTGACTTATTTTGGGACTATGTTGAATTCGGCCAAATGGGGGCATTTGTGTCATTTTTGCTCGACATTTGACTTTATTTATGATGTAATTAGCATGGTTGACTATGCCATTAGGCTTAATTATGCTTAGATCTCTACTTAGCTGGAAGCACGTCAATTTACTATAGCATGTAAGCACCTCAATTAGCTTAAGTGAGATTAGCTTCTAATCTTTGTTTTAAGTTTATTTAGGTGCAAAAGGACCTTAATGGTCGTGGTTGAGGTGCTTGACTTAGGGCTTTTGGTAATTTTAGCTCTAGGGTCATTTTAGTCTTTTTACTCTCTTGTAACCCTTATTATATGACTCTTCTTTGTATTTTGGAGGCAACCAACGTAATATACAACATTTGAAAGAGAGAAAAGCTTGAGCTTTCCATGGCTATGGCCAAAACCTTGTTGAGGGAGGGATTCCCCTTTTCAAGTTCAAATTGACTTATCGAAGCTTGGCAACTTAGTGGCGTCTCCATTGCTAGCAAAATACAATTTGATTTCATGCTTGTGGTTATCATGGACGTGAGTTTCATGGTGGTTAGGGGATGATCTTGGTTGGGTTTTGTTCCTACAAAATCAGTATTCAAAGTTCTTGGGGTTTTGAGAAAGATGCTTGGGGTTTGCTTGGTTTCCAACCCAAGTGAGTTCTTGTCAGAGGATGCTAGTGACCATGAGGGAGTTGCATACCCGCTGAATAACTTATCCTAGTTGTCAAGCGTGTTTTGAGTGCACATGTTGTAGAGGATGAGAGTGTGCAGTAGAGGGAGAACATATTCCATACTAGGTGCCGTGTGAATGGCAAGGGATGTAGTATGATCATAGATGGGGGCAGTTGTACTAATGTTTCTAGCACAGCTTTGATTGAGCGATTGGGGTTGAGTTGCTTGAGACACCCGAAGCCTTACAAGTTGCAGTGGTTAAATGATTGTGGGGAAATAAGTGTGACAAAGCAGGTATTGTTGAGCTTTACCATTGGGCCATACACAGATGATGTCCTATGTGATGTGATACCGATGCATGCAGGACATATTCTTTTGGGCAGACCGTGGAAGTTTGATAAGAAGGTTATTCATGATGGGTTCAAGAACAAGTACTCTTTTCAGCATAAGGGAAAACCCATTACATTATACCCACTTACACCTGCACAAGTCCATGAAGATCAGGTTAAGTTGCAACTTGAACGTGACAAAGAGAGAGCGAAGGGAAACACCACCTCTGGTGAGACTAGTGAGAGTGGTGTATCTGGTGAGAAAAATAAGGCCAAGGCCTTGGGAGTTCCCAAAGGGAGTGTGAGTGAACGTGAGGGGGAAACAAAAGGGAGAGTTAAAAAGAGTTTCTACATGGGTGAGGGTGAAGCGAGGAAAGCGTTCAAGGCTAGCAAGCTCATGCTATTGTTAGTCTATAAGGAGCCTCATATTTATTTTACTAACACTGACCTTTTGCTTCCTGTGTCTATTTCATCTCTTTTGCAGGATTACAGTGACATACTGACAGAGGACATACCTAGTGGGCTTACACCCATTAGAGGTATTGAGCACCAGATAGACTTCATACCTGGAGCAGTCATTCCTAACAGACCGGCTTATAGGAGCAATCCCGAGGAGACAAATGAGCTACAAAGGCAAGTACGGGAGTTGATGGACAAGGGGTATGTAAGGGAAAGCATGAGTCCTTATGCAGTACCAGTGCTTCTAGTTCCTTAGAAAGATGGGACGTGGCGTATGTGCGTTGACTGCCGAGATATCAACAATATTACGGTAAAGTATCGTCACCCCATTCCTAGACTATATGACATGTTGGATGAATTGCATGGTTCCAGGGCTTAGGGCTTTTGGTAATTTTAGCTCTAGGGTCATTTTAGTCTTTTTACTTTCTTGTAACCCTTATTATATGACTCTTCTTTGTATTTTGGAGGCAACCAACGTAATATACAACATCTGAAAGAGAGAAAAGCTTGAGCTTTCCATGGCTATGGCCAAAACCTTGTTGAGGGAGGGATTCCCCTTTTCAAGTTCAAATTGACTTATCTAAGCTTGGCAACTTAGTGGCGTCTCCATTGCTAGAAAAATACAATTTGATTTCATGCTTGTGGTTATCATGGACGTGAGTTTCATGGTGGTTAGGGGCTGATCTTGGTTGGGTTTTGTTCCTACAAAATCAGTATTCAAAGTTCTTGGGGTTTTGAAAAAGATGCTTGGGGGTTTGCTTGGTTTCCAACCCAAGTGAGTTCTTGTCATTTGGTATCATGAGCTTAGGGTTCTGAGGTCTGATTTCCTATCCTTTGTGTTATTTAATCTTGTATTCATCTTTGTTCTTTGTTGATTTAATTTCGGCATTAAGGTTTTACTTCCACCTTGATTCAGCCATTGTTGGATCTTGTTGTTTCTTGCTGATTCTTGTTGATTTGTGATCAAAATATCATGAATAACATTCTGCCTTGAGTGTATTTTGATTGATCATGAGTATTTCTTTGAGTTAAGCTTTGGCTACTTAGGTCAAAATTGGGGCTTTTGTGTTCTTTGCTTGAATCAAGTGTTTAGTTGTTAATTGTAAGTTACTAGGACGTGTTTAACATTGTTATTAAGTTAATAGTTTCAAATATATCATTCAACACTTCATTAAACATGCTTTATCCTTCCATTAATCAAGAATCAATTTCAATTATACATATAATTCATTATATATTTAAACCCAAAACTCAACATCCTTTAACCCAAATATCTAATCACCAAATCATCAACCCTTAAATTCATAATCTCATCAATTTGAACCCAAAACATGATATTATAATCATTAAATCATTCATACCATCAAAAATCAAAAACTCAAGATTTGGGTCATGGATTCTTACCTCCATTTTCTTGATTTTCCTTTAGTCTCCAAGTCTTCCATGGATGCCAAGCTTCTCTACTCTTTCCTTTTCTTCTTCCTTTCTTCTTCATCTTATTTCTTTCTCACAGTTTTGCCTCTTTTTCATTCTATTTTTGTTTTCATAATTTGTGAAATTGTTAAATAGTGTTTCATTATATAGTTGGACCATTTTAGATATTTGGAAAATTATAGAAGAGTGTAGAAAAATGGAAAAAGTTTGGGATTTTTGCATTTGAGCCCGAAGTTACTATTCATCCAGATTTTGATTTGCGTTTTTGACCCTGTTCTGGTCCGAATTTGGAAAACTGTTTAACACGGAAGTTGTAGGTCTTAGTCTAAGCTTTCCGACGATATAAAATTCAAAAAAATCGGAGATCGTACAAAAAAGTTATGCCCCAAATACCATAAATGGTCCAAAGGGAACACGGTACAGTCCCGTCCCGGGACTTTGAGGAATTTATTGATCATTCCCAAAGTCATCTCCCAAGGACATTTGAGTCTCGACATAATTTATTTTACGTGCCTTCATTCCGTACATAATAGTATCGCTATAGGTAGTTGTAAAACTACCGGTCGTTACAATTCCCCACCCCAATTCCTAAATAAGAGATTGTCCCCAATGTCTTAAAAAGTAGAAGATGAGTTTAGAAGATAGTACATGGTTAGCTGAAATTCTACATTAAAATTAAAGGTTAAGATCCAGATTTATCCGACGCTTCTTACCACGATCATTGTCGGACCAGTTTATCTTGGAAAGGATATGGTCAATTTGTGGTTCAAAGGCTAAGATTTGGTCAATTAAATCTGGGGCAGTTCTGGCAGTGAAAATGAGTTCTTTTAAAGGTTTTGACACGAACCCATATCTCCGGGCATCATCAAGAAATACACAAAGAAAATCATAGAATCCATCAGCGTTAAACATTCCAATCGGTTTCTGGTGTATGTTCAAGTTCGCCCAAGATAATACTGTAAAGATTTCCTCCATCGTGCCCAAGCCACCTAGCAAAGCAATAAAAGCATCAGCACAGTTAATCATTTCCATAAGTCGCTCAGACATACCTAGCACGATCAGTTCCTCTCCGTTTGATGGTCCTATAAGATTCACCTCTGCCAAAGGTTTTGGGATATTCTCAAGACTTGACTGTCTTTTTCCTGTACGGCATTTGAAATGATCCCCATTAATCCAAGATTGCCACCGCCATATACTAGGTGCATATTCCGTTCAGCTAAGACTCGACCCAATTCATGTGATGTCGCTACGTATTGTGGTTTAGTACCAACACTAGTACCACAAAAGACACACATGTTTACAACTCGTCTTCTTGAAGTGGCTTCCATTTTTATGTATTTCTTTCTCAGCTATGGATGCTTTAAAAAGTTCAATAATGAGTTGAACTTATAGCACCTGAAAAAAGGGGTGAGTAATAATAGCACAAGTATCTTCCAAAGGACGATTGTTAGCTAAATAATAAAAGATATCGTGAAAGGTCAACAAGTCCGAATCCTGTCGATGAAAATAAAGATAATTACAACAAAAAAGCAAATCAAAGTAATTATTAAGACAACAGAATTGTGTGCGCAATACGCCACTCGCTTGGTATAAATTTATTAGGATGCGTCTCAAGAATTCATTCCTTACTCAGCCATCACTAATGAATTAACTCTCATATTTGTGATTGCCAAACACCATTCCTTCATGTTTTGCTTTGCCTTAAATGCTCAGTTTGTGCTTTTCCCTGAAAATATCACACAAAAATTAAAAACTCTACAACATGTATACACAAAATATAAAACATAAATTACAATAAATTACATGGGTTGCCTCCTTACTAGCGCTAAATTTTTCGTCTTCATCCAGACGTGACTGAAATCCATCTGTCAATGAGGTTTCAGTGTGGTTTTGGATGTCCGATTAAAGACGATCCCGTGAGTGTTTCTTTTGAAGGGTATCTTCCAATGATAAGGTGGCAAAAAGAATTTTGTCTCATTCAGTGCTTGTGCCACCTTTTTTATCTTTGTCGCTCCAGTGGTTACTGAAAAGAAAGAAAGAAAATAAGGAGGTCTCATATAGTGCTTGACTTTGAATGGGAGTTCCATTCTGTCAAGTTTCTGGGTGATGTCTTTGATTTGTACTCCCCAAAACAGTGATGTTTCTCCTTAGTGTCTGAGATCTTCAATATGGTCTGTCATTTGCTCCTCCATTTAATCTTCTTCTTGCTCCACCTTTTCTTCACAGATGTATTTTAAAATTTCCTCATTCAGCTTTTCATCTGTCATCTGTGAAATGCATGCTCTATAAGTGTCAACCTGAGGATGTAAGGATATGTCTGATTTTAGGTCTTCATCCTCTGATATGACTGGCTCAGGTTGACATGAGTCCAACCACACCAGAGACATTACAGGATGCAGCTAACAACTTGGAGGAACCCATGCAGTTGCCAACAGGTCCAATCACACGCCAAAGAGCAAAGAATATCAGAGAGGCCTTTGCGGGACTAGCTCGGAGCTATGTGACCAGTTGCAGCAACCAAGTCAAGTGCACACCAGAGACACATATGGGCATAACTAGAGAGGTCCCCAAGCTATTTCATTTGACCCAGATCAGCTCAGACTGAACCATAGCAGAGCAGCTTCAGCACCAGCACCCTTTTGACCCGATTTCACCCATTTTAGGACTATGTTGAATTCGGCCAAATGGGGGCATTTTTGTCATTTGTGCTCGACATTTTGACTTTATTTATGATGTAATTAGCATGGTTGACTATGCCATTAGGCTTAATTATGCTTAGATTTGTACTTAGCCGGAAGCACGTCAATTTACTATAGCATGTAAGCACCTTAATTAGCTTAAGTGAGATTAGCTTCTAATCTTTGTTTTAAGTTTATTTAGGTGCAAAAGGACCTTAATGGTCGTGGTTGAGGTGCTTGACTTAGGGCTTTTGGTAATTTTAGCTCTAGGGTCATTTTAGCCTTTTTACTTTTTTGTAACCCTTATTATATGACTCTTTTTTGTATTTTTGGATAACCAACGTAATATACAACATTTGAAAGAGAGAAAAGCTTGAGCTTTCCATGGCTATGGCCAAAACCTTGTTGAGGGAGGGATTCCCCTTTTCAAGTTCAAATTGACTTATCTAAGCTTGGCAACTTAGTGGCGTCTCCATTGCTAGCAAAATACAATTTGATTTCATGCATGTGGTTATCATGGACGTGAGTTTCATGGTGGTTAGGGGCTGATCTTGGTTGGGTTTTGTTCCTACAAAATCAGTATTCAAAGTTCTTGGGGTTTTGAGAAAGATGTTTGGGGGTTTGCTTGGTTTCAAACCCAAGTGAGTTCTTGTCATTTGGTATCAGAGCTTAGGGTTCTGAGGTCTGATTTCCTATCCTTTGTGTTGTTTAATCTTGTATTCATCTTTGTTCTTTGTTGATTTAATTTCGGCATCAAGGTTTTACTTCCACCTTGATTCGGTCATTATTGGATCTTGTTGTTTCTTGCTGATTCTTGTTGATTTGTGATCAAAATATCATGAATAACATTCTGCCTTGAGTATTTTTTTGATTGATCATGAGTATTTCTTTGAGTTAAGCTTTGGCTACTTAGGTCAAAATTGGGGCTTTTGTGTTCTTTGCTTGAATCAAGTGTTTAGTTGTTAATTTTATGTTACTAGGACGTGTTTAACATTGTTATTAAGTTATTAGTTTCAAAAATCAAAAAAAAAAAAAAGTAAAAAGAAATGCATCAGGTCAGATTCGGCCAAGGAAGAACCATCACCACCCTTGCTTTGTTCTTGCCATATACATGTCACTTAGCTTGTTTTCAATAGGTATTGTTCATATCTACTTTGAGAAAATCAGATTGCACTTCATTACTCCTAGCATTTGCTTGAACTAGCTTGTTTGCAATCTTTGTGAAGTTGTTGCAATCTTGTGAAGTGTTTGGAAAAAAAGTGTGTTTGAGTGATTTGGTGAGGCATTTGAGTGAATGAGTGTTGAAACAAAATGAAATGCTTAGGGATTGATGAGGCCGTGACTTACTCCTGAAGTTTACTTAAGCTTGTGTGTTGTTAACTTTGTGAGACAAGTCTGGTTGCTTTGTTACACATATTGCCGTGAGTAAGATGCTTGATGTGCTTATGTTGAAGCATGAATTAACAAGTGTGCTTGCTGATTTGCGTGAGCTATCATTAGTTTGACATTGGATTTGTGTTGAAATCATTAGCATGACATTGAAAATGGAAGCACTCATGAGCTTGACATGGAAACTTGAGTAGCCATCATTGCATTTGAGAGGTGCTTGAAGGGGCAAGCTGCTGCATCACCAAGTTAATTGGAAAAAGTGTTTAGTTGGTTTGTAACTTACCATTGCCGAATTGACATGCTTACTTGACCTACTTGTAAGCTACTTACGTAAGCAGCTGAGTCACCTACTTGTTTTGAAAAAAAAAAAAAAGAAAGAGAATTGATCGCAGTGTGCTTAGCTTGATTAGACCATTTGCAAGTTGATTGGATTACTTTACATGAGTTACATTGATTTGATTTGGTTTGTATTGGTTTGAGATTGAAAGACTATATATGTGTTATAGCCGAATTGGAATCCTTTGTGCTTCATGGTGTTTCATTGGAGTGTAAACACTTATGAGTGTGTGTGAGAAGAAAAGAAAGGTGAGCTCAAACACTATAGCGAGTGACCACAAGATTGCTTCAGTGACACGTTGATTGCTTGCTTGCTTATTTATTACATTTAGCTAACTCGTCATTCTTTCTTATTCTGAGCACTCTAGCTATAGGTTTCTTTCGATTGAGTCTCTGTGATTACTTATCTTATTTGCTTTATTCCACCTGCTCTATATATACATTGTGTTTCTGCTAGCTTGTGGACTACACCTTAGTTGACCATTCTGGGAATTGAGTTGATTTTTAATTGAATTGAGGAAGAACTCAATAGTGGTAAAAGACAGTGATTGTGAGCACAGTATCGGGTAAAAGCCAATAGAGTGCAAACACGAGTGGAGTGATATCATTCGGTGTAAACACGTGAGATTGTGAGGATTTACATATTTGTTTTGCTTTTTATTATTTCTAATCTATTTGTTTAGTGTTGAGATGGCAGGTCCTTGTTTAACCATTGATGATAAGATCGAGGTTTTGGATACTTTCAAAAGTGATATCCAAGATATTATGAGTGATTATAGAAGATCTTATGAGAAATGGAAAAAGACTTGGAAGGTAACTAAATATGCAGTGAATGAAGCTCAACAACCAAAAGCAATTGAAGTTGTGTGTAATGAAGTGAGAAGCACTTGTGATGTTGAGTGCATAGCGAATGAAAACATTTTTGAGGCCTTGAATGTTGTGAATTGTGTTATAAGTGACATGGTGAGTGAAAATGCTTGTGAGACCGTGAGCATTGAGGGAGTAAACACTTGTGAGGTAGTGTGCTTTGAGGTTGAAAAACATAGTGAAGCTGAACAGGCGTGTGAGGAGGTCTTTGCAAGTATGGTTGAGATAGTGGCCATGAGTGATGATGAAGCTGTGAGAGCTGGTGAAAAGAAAGTAGATGTGGTAGTGAAGTTTTTCCATAACATTTTCTCTATTTTTTTTATGCTTTTTCATCGTAGGTACAAGTGGTCAAATATGATTCTTTTATATTTCAATATCATCGTCCAATTGATTTTGTCATAACTATCTATGATCCGGGTTCGGATTCGAGGACGAATCCATTTCAAGAGAGGGAGAATGACATGATCCAAGAGACAACATTTGACATGAATGCAATCACCCAAGGAACATTAGAGCCTTTGCAATTGCCAACAGACCCAATCACATGCCAAAGAGCTAAGAAGATCACAGACGCAATAGCGGGGCCAGAGTTTGCATATAATAGATGCATTCATCCTTCTAGTTTTTACTTGCCTTATGAGATTGATTATGATTCTAATTCTTTAACTTCTATGGATTTATTATCTTTGATTGTTATTAAGCTTGGGAGTATGAATGATAAGGGAAAGGCAGAGTTGGTGAGAATAATAGGTTTCCAACGCATTGTGTTTGACCCCGGCAATTGGGTGTGGCTTTATATGAAAGAGGAAAAGATCCAAGTTGCAACCAAGAGGAGATGGTCCATTTCAAGTCTTGGAGCGGATCAACGACAATACTTACAAGCTTGATCTTCCTGGTGAGTTTGGCATTCCTGCAATGTTTAATGTTTCTGACTTATTTTATTTTTAATGCAGGTTCAGATAAATAGAGGCCTGTTATGATTTCCCCCCTCCGCCAGGAGTTCATCCTCAGAAAAAGATATCTGCAAAGCTTCCTTCTGAACCGACCCAACAAACATTGCAGGGTTGGCGTCTTCTGGTACCACAATCTTGCTCAAGGCCTCAACCATAGCCTGCCTATGCTCCCGAGATGCACATAACAGTTCCCAGATACTCACTTGTGCTCTAGTCTTCCTCAATTGCCTCAGCACTATATCCCCTTTAGTATTTTCTGCAGTCTCAACCACTTCTCTACCATCTGTCAAAACTTCCTTACCCTTTTCCGCCATATCATTGTAGAAACGACCATTGCGCGTCATTCCCCTTACTTCTTCCTCATCACTGCTAGAGAAATCAAGCCAAAAGTTTTTCCCCTGCTCAAACTCATCTTCACTAGTACTATCCCAGATTCCCAGGCAAAAGGCTTGAGGGTGAAAGGATTTCAGGACAAGGTCTTCTGGGAGGCCAGAATTGATCATATAGGCTGGTGGTGGTACGGCACGGTAGTTGGGTAAGGGGTTTCTGTGTGTGTCAGGCTGTTCTGTTTCTGGGTCAGGTATTTTCTTGGAGTCTATCAGGTCTTGGATTTCATGGCGAAGTCGGGCGCAGTTGTCGGTGTCATGACCCTTTTGTTGGTGAAAGTGACAGTAAAGGCTTAGGTTATAATGTGATGGTAGGGGATTGGGTAATGGTTTGGCTTCCAAGGGTTTTAAGAGCCCTTGCCTCTTCAATTTCTCTAGCACCTTGGACAGGGGCCTTCCCAAATTGGAAAACTGTCAGTTCCGGATAGCGGCAATCTCAGCAGAAATGGGCTTTGCTCCCGATGTTCCCCCAATGGGCCTCCAGTTCAGACCATAGAATTTTCTGTTTTCCGCCTCTTCGTCTTCAATATCCATGACAGTCTCCCTCAACTGCCGAAAGTCTATAATCATGGAGGTCATCCTCCTCAACTTGCTGTAAATGGAGGGCCTGATGCCCTTGATAATCATTTTAATCTGGTCTTTCTCCGAGGGCCTAGTCTGCATCTTCAATAACTGACCTCTCCACCGGTCCACATACTCCTTAAAACTCTCATCCGCTTTCTGCTTAACATTCTCCAGAAGTCCAGATCACGGAGTGACAGATCGATCTCTAGGTCAGTGACATACTGCTTCAGGAAAGCATCGGCCAACTCCCTCCAATCTTCCTTCACTTTCTTCTCCAAACTGTGGTACCATACCACGGGAGCTCCTTCAAGCGACATTCCAAACATTTTCTGCACTTGGCGCTGAGATAAGCCAACTGAACTCATGACTGATACAAACTGTCGGAGATGCACCCTTGGATCCTCATTCCCGTTAAACTTAGCCATATCATGCATCTTGAACTGTGCCGGCAACTGTTCCTCGAAAGTCAGTGTGTCATAATCCAGCAAATCATCATTCTTACCCCTCATCTTGCGGGTAACCGACTCAACCTGATCCCGAAGTTTCTGTAACTCTGCCTGAGACCCAGATACTCTGCCTGCTGCATACTCTGCCATATCATCATCAAAAGTAGGGATATCATCCCCCAACCCATTCGGAGGCTCCTCACGCCTCACATTCTCAGAAATTCCCCCAGCACGGGGCACAGCCATACCAGCCACAGCAGTAGTCAAAGCTTGCAACTGTTCAGTGACCTTGGCGAGACTGTTCTCTAACTGATCCATTCGGGATACCTCATTACCAAATTCACTCATGACTGTTATTGTTCTTTTAATGAGCCTTGTCCCTTCTCTAACCCAAACGGTATCTATGATGTCTTTTTGAGACATAGAGGGTGTTAACATGATATATGTATGCATGAGGTGCATGAGATGCAGGTAACATATATAACATACTAAATTAAAATTAAAATTTTCAAACAAATCGGACTGTTATCATTTTAGAAGCTTTCAGGCTAATTTTTATAGGAGTGAACTCATCCCAGTTTAAATGGCCCAACGAGTCCACATCTCATGACAAAGAGCCCGACTAAATCCAAATGGTAACGTTCCGAACACAAGCACAAAGTGGCCCATCAACACTTAGAAGCCTTTGGCCCAACCGTCATAAAATACGTTCTTGTCCCAGTTTAAGTGGCCCAAAAAGCCCATATCTCATGACAAATGGTCCAAAAGGATCCAAACGACGATGTTCTCACACACAAGCATAAAAGATAATGCAAACATAAAGTAATAATTTCTACGGAATGGCCCATCAACATTTCAGAAGCTTTGGGCCCAATGGTCATAAGGTACGAACTCGCCCCAGTTTAAATGGCCCAGCAAGTCCGCATTTCTGACAATGGTCCAACTGCATCCAAATGAGGATGGTCTACTAGCACATACTCAAGGAAATAACTGTTACTTTAACCATGCAAACCCGGTCTATGGGTGGGTTCGCAGGAGTATAGACAAAGGCTCCCACCAGCGAAGGATAGCTCACAACTAGGTCTCCACATTCAAGGGTTCGAGCGACCAAGTGAGCGCACAATTTTTATACACTAAGGTACGTGCCAATGAGCTATGGTGTGTGACGGACTGTCAAATGGATTTCCCGTTGTAGATTCCCCAGAGGGAAGGTGGAGCGAGGCTCACTTAAATACCCAAGTCTCTTAGGCTCTTATCGCTTGGTGTCAGGAATAAACAACGAGTCCTCCAAATTAGTCCATCACAATAGGCTACGGGTAGATGGTTATATAGGTGCCTTCACAGCTTTTCCTTCTAGAAAGGTAGTGAATGAAGGAAGACACCCAACCATTACCTAGCCTTAAAATGCCTTTGATTAAACCCCCATTTTATCCACTATAGACACGGTCAATTAAAACATAAATCCAAACATTACAAGACAATATTCGGGGCAGATTCTCTATCCCCAGTGGAGTCGCCAGACTGTGGGACACAGAAACTGGGCGACGCATGCTGTCCCGGGCTCGCGGCCTGGTCGGGAGTACGGAGTAGCCACAGGGGACTAAACCGGAGAATAATGGAGTCGCCACCCGGTGTGAACCGGGAAAATGAGATTTAAGGCCGCACTCACCCCTCGCAAGGGAAGACCTCAAACCGTTGGGTTCGGAATGGTCCCTTACTCATGCCACTTGTAATGAAAGGATTTATTTAATAATTTAATCAGGCTTAAGTAGCACTTATTTCCAAGAGTATCATGCTTATAAATTCACATGTACAACATAACACTTACACATATATTTCACATCTAAGATTGCATGCTTGGAAGTACATCAAAGGAGCGACAAACATACAACTTCATTGGCATATTATATTCAAGAAAACACAAGCACACATACTAACCACACAAGCATACATGTGAGCACCTCCTCAAGTGGTACGTGGAATTGTATCCCAAGTACAAACCGTACTACCGTCCATTCGGAATCGGCTACGGAATTTATGTCTGGGTTTCCATCCGATATACCACAAGAAATAATACTCAAATGTTATCATGACATAGGTATATGAATTGTAATACATTAAACACATTGTATTCATACATATGGGGATAACTACTAGGAAAACTATGTATGAAATCTGATGAAAAGGACTCAGTTCAGTGGGTGCGCGTTCGCGTAGCGTTTAAAAACGCGTTCGAACGGTAAATAGAAGGTTCACGTTCGTGTAGCGTTCGAGAACACGTTCGAACGGAACCAAACCTGATGCATGATAAGACTAAGAAAGTGCGTTCGCGTAGCGTTCGAGAACACATTCGAACGGTAAACAGAAGGTTCGCGTTCGTATAGCGTTCGATAACGCGTTCGAACGGAACCAGACCTGATGCATGATGAGACTAAGAAAGTGCGTGTGCGTTCGCGTAGCTTTCGAGAACGCATTCGAACGGTAAACAGAAGGTTCGCATTCGTGTAGCGTTCGAGAACGCGTTCGAACGGAACCAGACCTGATGCATGCAACACAAAGAATAAAGACAACAATGTCAAGCTCAGTATGTCCGATTAAACGTATCTTGCATTCAACCGAACACACATCAACCGGCGCGGCAAAGCATCATGGTAAAGGGCTTTAACCCTTCCCCATAGGGGATCTTTCATTGCACTTACTAAGCCCATGCGCTCGATTGAATCACGCATACAAAGAATTAAAAAAACAATAATATCAGACTTAGTATCCCCGATTGAACGTATCTTGCATTCAACCGAACACACATCAACCGGCGCGGCAAAGCATCGTGGTAAAGGGCTTTAACCCCTCCCCATAGGGGATCTTTCATTGCACTTACTAAGCCCATGCGCTCGATTGAATCATGCATACAAAGAATTAAAAGAAATAATATTAAACTTAGTATGCCCGATTGAACGTATCTTGCATTCAACCGAACACACATCAACCGGCGCGGCGAAGCATCGTGGTAAAGGGCTTTAACCCCTCCCCATATGGGATCTTTCATTCCACTTACTAAGCCCATGCGCTCGATTGAATCATACGTAAATAAGCAACATGCAGAATTCAAGTGACGAAAAATAAATAAATAAATAAATCAAAGCAACATGAAACAAAAGAAGGTGCTGTTTACTCAAGCGGTACGTGGAGTTGTATCCCAAGTACAGACCGCACTACCGTCCATTTGGATTCGGCTACGGAATTTACGTCTGGGTTTCCATCCTATATACCGCAAGAGACGACACTCTTTCATTCATCCAATACCCACAACACGCATCATACACACACAAGATTCAACAAAAAATTAAAATACAGTCAAAATAAATAACAAAAATCAAATAAAGATGAGTGTGGAAAGTACCCTCAGGTCTAACCTTTTTGCCAACTTTCGGGCTTGCGTTTCACGGACGTCGGAAAGGGTACAGCTCCTCAACTTCTCCGGTTCACTGGTTTAGCGTCCTAGCTTACTGTTTTGCTTGCCGTTCGGTCTCCGTTCTGCTGCTGTTCGGTCTCCGTTCTATTGCTGTTCGGTCTCTGCTTTGCTACTCACTGTTCAGGTCACCTGTTTTGACATTTCCACTGACTGTTCCGAGTTTTTTGTGGGTTTTTAGTGTAGTCTTGTGTGATTATTTTAAGGATTATGAATGCAGTTTTTATGTTACTGTTTTGAGGATTTTTGTGGGTTGTTGTTTCGGTGATATAGGAAGGCTTATGGGGCTGTGTTTTTGACGTGTGAAGGGCTGCTGTATTGGTGTATTTTTCGGTGATGTGAGGGAAGGAGATGAAGAGAAATTTGTTATATTTTTTGTGTGATATGCGTGAATGGAGAGCTTGGAGAGGGGGTTGGAAATTCTTTGCTTCTTTTTTTTCTTGTGATGGGCGTAAATTCCAAGAGCTCAATGCCTTGGAGAGGTGTGGTTTATATAGAGAAAGGCTAGGGCTTCACCTTGTCTCACAAGGAAGGGATTTTGGCATTAAAGAGAGATATGATTTGGTGTTAGACAAGGAAAGCAAGGGATTTGATGGGGGATAAAATTTGTTTAGATTAGGAAGTCAATATCTTTAATTTTTTATGATTGATTTTAATTAGGCATGACATCTTTTTAATTTAGTATGTGATTTGTTTGGTTAGGAAGTTAATATATTTGATTTATCTTTATTATGTATGATTATATTTTATGTTTTATTTAATTGGTAAATGGTTTAAATATTTTATTTAATTCAATGTTTAATTTAATTAAATTGGGATGTGTTTCATGGGCTTTGGGGGGCTAATTGGGCTGGGGTGCGAGGCTAGCAGCAAAACCAGAAACACCGACGCCGTTCGAACGCCAATTCGAACGCTACACGAACGTCCGCAATCTGCCTGACGTTCGAACGAAGTAACGAATGCAGCACTAACGAAGACAGTGAACTTGTGAAATGAACTTGATGACGTACTTATTCTGAATTTCCCCTTTCGACCTCCGTTTCTCGCAATATCCTTAGCTAAAAAGGTAGTGCCTCCAACTGAGACTCATCATCGGGTTTCACATGCGAAAATGCAATGCCTACACCTTTGTTGATGGTCAGATGCAAATACCCAGTGTAACTCAATTAATCATATTCCTATGTTAACCAAGTTATCTGAATTCATTAAGTTCAAGTTCCAATTATGGCTACCCACGCACGACAGGTATATGTCTATCCTGTAAGAAAATCTATTAAAGGGTTATATATCCTCAATGAAGATCGTGAGCTATTAAATCTAAGGCTGAAACCTAAAATCCCTTTTCGAAGTTCATTTTAAGTTTACCACATCAATCTTATAGGTAATCAGGCAACAAGAAGCATTAAGCTTAAGATTCAATAAACAAACTAACGAATTACCTATTATATAATTAAATCAATTATTAAGCTTGTTAATATTGTGTTTCATCACTTCCCTAGAATAAAAATAAAATGCTAGGGGTTAGGGGATCCACCTTTAGAAATCTCACTTTATTATATGGAAATTACCATTGTTACCCGATTAAGTTGAACCAACCATAAAGGCGGTGTTATTATTTATCCATAAATCAACCATATAGGCGGTAATCATCTGTCACCTAAAGACCGACCTATAAGCGGTGTCACATTATGTTACATAATTAAAACCAGCCATTAAGGCGGTATCAACTTTTAATCCATATTATTAAATTACAATTTCCATATTATAATTAAAGTGAGATTAATCTACCTTTACTATTTCTAATTTATAAATCTCCCTTATTATAATATATAAATTTTGCGTGATAATTACCAACCGACCAATATGGCGGTATCCTGATTAAGTCAAATTTATAATTAATTACCAACCGACCAATATGGCGGTATCCAATTTAGTCAGGTTAAAACCAATTTCAATAATTACCAACCAACCAATTAGGCGGTATCCTCATTAAGTCAGGTTTTAACTAGTTTATATATTATAATTAAGGGAGATTAATCTAAATTATAAAAGTAAAAAGCTTCACCCTTCCCCAGCAGTAAATTAACTACTGAACATAAAAGAGAAGAAAAGTAAATAAAATAAAATTAATTACTGAAAGTAAAAGTGTATAATTAAAAGTATTAAAAGTAAAAATGCTTAATTTCAATTACAAAAACTTAAACAAAAAAGATGCAATCCTTAAAGTCCTTATAAAAACCTAAGGAATGCATGATTTGAATCCTAAAATCGAACTGAATTTATAGACACCAATAGACTCCACGCGTCGCGACGCGCACAAGCTTGCGCGTCGTGAAGCGCCGTGATTTGCGGCGCAAAATGCGAAGACAGCAACATGTGTCCTGGCGTCGTAGCAACTGAATGATTGCGATGATATGGCGATGTCGATTATCAGCAGCATGTGATGATGACATGTGGCATAAGATGATTGGCTGATGATGACGTGGCTGACACGTGGCAAGCTGACTCGGCTTGTGACTGATATGGACGCCACGTGGCTGACACATGGATGACACGTAGACGACACGTGGTGATGGCGATTATCGGTAGCATGTGATGATGACACGTGGCGTGGCGCATGTTAGCGGATCTGCTATGATGTTGACACGTGCATTTTAGCATGATTTGGCGCACATTAGCAGTCGTGACACAGGAAGCTTGCGCGTCACGACGCCCAAATTACGTTTTTGCCTTTTTTGTCAGTTTTCACTGTTTTGGCCCTGAATTACTTTCAGAGAGTCCTGAAACTTTATTTGTCTACAAAATAACACAAAACACATCAAAATATTCACAAACTCAAGAAACTATACAAAATATTAGGTCAAATGAGTGGAAAATAGTGATACTTTTACCACTCATCACACTCCCAAACCTAACATTTTGCTAGTCCTCGAGCAAAATAACAAAATAAAATAACATAAACAACTTTAAAATAAAATTAAACTAAGCCACTTTCGTAGGAATCACGGTTTCATTTAGCGTATACAACAAGCCTTTAAACCCCTAGGTGTCCCTAATGGACGAGTTGTAGTCTCGTGAGGGCTTACAGCTACGATACCTACAAAAGTTTTACAAAAGTAAGAAGATAGTAAAACTAATGAACATAAAAACAAAAAGACAAGAGAAAATAGAATAAAAAAGTTAGTGACTAACCAGGTGAAACTTCTTATCCAAGTTTAGAGTTGTTTTCTTTCTTTCTAAATTACCGAATAAGTAAATTCTCCGATTATTTTTACCATTCTTCATACACACAGCCAACAAAATATTAATCAACTCATTTTGCCCACAATAGTCATAAGTGTAGTTGAGAAGAGAGTAATATTTTTGTCCTAAAGTTATATCAGAATTCACACATTTTTTAAGCAATTGAAGATTTTTCTGATTTTTCTGATTTTTTTATTTTTTTATTTATATACAATATCTTCCATCAATGTAACGAGCTTTGGGTCAGTGACTCCCAAACCAGTTGGCTTTAGGGCACCAGGTGTTAAGGCACCCATACGGACTTAGTAACTCGGATTTCAAATATATATATTATTTTTGCAACATCTTCGATCCATGTAGCGAGCTTTGGGCCAGTGGCTCCCAAATCAGTTGGTTTTAGGGCACTATGTGTTAAAACACCCATATGGACTTAATAACTCGGATCTCTGACGTTTTTTTTATCCCATCGCTTTTTATGGATGCTTCTTCCAATTAAACTAGAGCACTGAATATTACAAGCTTTTCAAATACAACTCATGTCCGTATGTTACCATGTATGTTGATAATACCTGTCAATTGAGCATATGAAGATCCATTATAGTCAGTTTTATGGAGAATTCACAAATTACGTGTGCTTGCGTTACATGTGTGTTTACCATCGATCAAGTTTTTGACGCCGTTGTCGGGGACTTATTTTTCTTGCATTATAAATTTTGAGCTATCTATTTTATTGGCGTCTAATTTTCTTTATATTTTTCTGTAATTTTTATTTTTTTCTTTTATTTTTCAGGTGGTTGAAAATGGATCCTTATTAGGCGATAAAAGAATTACGAGCTTTACGAGGTGAAGATACACCCCAAATCAAGGAGCAGTAGTCTGGTTTTCTTAGGCATGTTGTCCAGTCCAAAACCTATCCATGGATGTCAGAGCCATTCAACACAACATTTGCTCGACCATTTCAGAGATGTGAGATATGCAATGGTAACCACCCTAATGATCATTGTGAGTACAACTACAATTAGGGTGGCAGAACTATCTGAATCCTTCATGGTATGATGAACCATCATATTTCACTTAATCGTATTCTCTATCTTATCCACCATCCACTTACGATCTTCATCAAGAACCAGAACCATCAGAGGAAGAACGGGTGATTGACATGCTCAAAGATTGGATCAAGAAACAAGATGAAAAATGGGATGCAATGGATGAAATGTTTCAGAGTAACGCGGCATCCATACAAAGAATGATAGATCAAACGAAATAATTAATAGAAAACCAGAGCTACATACCTCACAAAACATTTTCTAATGAATCTGACGAAGCCTTCGAGTACCAAAAATTTCACGATGACACCTTAATAGAGGAAGAGGCTGAGCAGTATCGAGAATCAGAGGTATCAGTTCAGGAGTCCGAACATGCAGAATTTCAATTTGATCTTTATTATTCATCAGACTCTGACAAGGATCAAGAAGCAGAGCTATCTGTTCCAACTACACCAACAAGTGAGGATGAAACTATGCATCCTCAAAATGAAGATCTCGGAGCATGCATTGCACTGATGTTTAAAGAAGAGCTACCCTAACCATTTATATCAACCACATAGGATAAAGACCGACAATCAGACATATCTTTACATCCTCAGGTTGACACATATGGAGCATGTATTTCACAGATGACAGATGAATAGCTGAATGCGGAAATTTTAAAATACATATGTGAAGAAATGATGGAGCAAGATGAAGAACAAATGGAAGAGCAAATGTCTGACCATATTGAAAATTTCACGACTTCAGGAGGAACATCAGTGTTTTGGGGAGTTCAAATCAAAGATATCGCCCAGAAGCTTGACAGAATGGAACTCCCATTCAAAGTCAAGCACCATACGAGACCTTCTGATTTCAGGAACCATTGGAGTGACAAAGTTTAAGAATGTGGCACAAGCACTGAATGAGAAAAAATTCTTTTTGCCACTTTATCGTTGGAAAAACCTTTCAAAAGCAACGCAGATGAGAATGTCTTTAATCGGATATCCAAAACCACGCTGAAACCTCCTTGACAAATGAATTCCAGTAATGTCTGACTAAGATGAAAAATTTAGCGTTAGTAGGAGGCAACCCATCCAATTTTTATTATTGTAATTTATGTTTTATTTTGTCTATACATATTGTAGAGTTCTTAATTTTGTGTGATATTTTCAGGGAAAAGCACAAACGGAGCATTTAAGGCGGAGCAAGACTGGTGGAATAGTGTTTTTTTTTGGATAAGGTAAGTATTATAACCAAAAGAAAACTATACAAGAGCAAAGGGGCATCCCCCAGGATCTAGAGAGGACAAGCCCTCCTAGAAGAAAGCCAAACGGCTACAATAGATCAACTAAAGATGTCATCGGGCAAGTGCCACGAAAGGTGAAGCCATTTATTGTCATAAGATGGAGTCACCTTACGTAAAGAACTAATACGATTCCGAACATCAAAAACAATATCATATAGAAGAACAGAAACTGGCCTAAGAGGCATATCATGAGTGCGAGCATTCCTCTCCCTCCATATATGGTAAACTGACGCTGCAAAGGACAGACGAACCAGAAGATGATATAAAGAGGCACCAGAGAACTGACAAAGCCACTCAATAGTTTGGCGCCAATCTCGACAGCTCCAGTCTAAACCACACATGGCTAGCACAGACGACCAAACCCTCAAAGAAAAGAGGCACTGAAAAAAAAGATGATCGATGTCCTCACTCGAACAACCACAAAGGATACACCGCGAGCAAGAGGATATACCAAATTTCATTAGACTGTCCTGAGTACACAGGCCTCCTGAATGGACATCCAAATTTAATTCATTAGTGATGGATGAGTAAGGAATGAATTCTTGAGACGTATCCTAATGAATTTATATACTAAGCGAGTGGCGTATTTGATGAGCGGTAAATATATCAATATTTAATATCCCTTTTACTTAATATTTTGTATAGTTTCTTGAGTTTTGTGAATATTTTGATTTGTTTTGTGTTATTTTGTAAATAAATAAAACAACAGGACTCTCTGGAATCAAATCATGGCCAAAACATCGAAAAATAGACAAAAAGGGGCAAAAATATAAATTTCCTGCTAAAATGCGTCGTCTGCTAAAATGCGTCATTTGCTAAAATACGCCGACTGCTATCATGCACCACTAACGTGAGCCAGACACGTGTCAAAATAAGATAAACTTGCTATCATATGCACTTGCTAACATGAGCCTGACATGTGTCAACATCACAATAATTTTGCTAACATGCGCCGGACACGTGTCATCATCCCATGTTGTCGACAATCCACGTCTTTGTTGATGTCAACATCGCGACACACAAGGCATTATACGTCGCGATGCCAAGCCAATTATTTTGCCGATAGACACGTGTCAAGATCTGGTCGAATCAACGGCTCATCGCGACGCGCGAGGCAGAATTTTGCCTATAAATTGAAGCTGAAATCAGAAGGAAAATTCATACATTCTTCTGCGAATTTCCTTAAGAATACTAAGAAGATTGTATCTTGTTTGTTTATTTACAGCTTTCTGTATTTAATTTTTTTATTTTACGCAATAGTTATTTCTTTATTTTACTTTTAGTCTTTATTTTACTTTTTCAGTATGAGGAGGTAACTCCCCTCTGCTAGGGTAAAAAGTTAAGCTTTTATTACTAATATTTAGATTAATCTCCCTTAGTTATAATATATAAACTATTTAAAACCTGACTTAGTTGGATACCACCTTTATGGTCGGTTGGAATTAATCATAAATCTGAATTAATCAGGATACCGCCTATATGGTCAGTTGGCAATGTCATGCAAAGTTTATATATTATAATAAGGGAGATATCTAATTAGAAGTAATAAAAGTGGATCCTCTAACTCCAGCATTTTCTTTATTGTTTATTTTATCTTTTTAATTTCCAAGCTTTACTTTATGTTATTTTCTTTATTTATGTCTTTACAAGTCCTAAATATGTGTGGTAACTAAATCCCTTATCTGGGGTTGTGATGAATTCCAATATCACGCTATAAGGGTTATTTTATAGTTTGGGTAATATAAAGGTTTATTTATTGAGCCTTAAGCTTAATGCTATTTGTTAACTGGGCATTAATAAGATTGATCTGGTAAACTTAAAATGAACTTGGAAAGGGATTTTAGGTTTAGCCTTAGACTCACGATCTCACCTTGGGGCAAGAGACTCTTAGGTAGATTTCCTTACAGGATAGGAATATACCGGTCGGACGGGGGTAGCCATTATTGGAACTTAATCTTAATGAATTCAGGTAACTTGGTTGACGTAGGAATATGATTAATTGGGTTATACTAGATGTTTGCATCTGACCATCGGAAGAGGCTTTTGCATAAATTCGTGTTTTAGGCTAATAAACTAATATATTGCACAAACGTGAGATAATCACTTCATCTTTAAAAGATATTTGAAGGATTCACAACCTTAGATAGTTTCTTAATATTGAATTTTCCTTAAATTTAATTTCGCACGGTTTTAGTTACTTGTTTTCAGACAAAAATCACCATCCAATCAACAACCAATCTATTATATACTAGTAAACATTTAACATCATAAATTAATAGCTAAGGTATTAAGTCCTCAGGGGATTGATACATTTTATACTACTTGAGTGATACGTGCGCTTGTGTTATGTGAGTGATTTCATCGATCAAGTTTTTGGCGCCATTGTCGGGGATTTATTTATCTTTCACTATTAATTTTGGGTTAGATACCTTTAATTTTGTCTAATTTCTTTTTACTTATTAATTATATTTTCTTGTGTTTCATGTTCTCAGACACTACATGAGAAGAACCTGAATCTTTGAAATCTGTCTGCTTGACCCATAAATTGAAAGAGCTATCAGACAGTTGAGAAGGGAAAGGCGAGAAGGCCAAGAAGCACTAATCAACATGGAACCTGAACCTTTGGAGGTTGTAGCACCAGTTCCTATTGGAGACAAAACTATTCCAATGGTTGACAGCTTCATTTCATGCATTGTACTTCCTCCATTACCAACAAATACGTGTGACATCAAAACATGCATTCAGATGATACAACAATCAGTTCAGTTTTGGGGGAATGCAACTGAAGATCCTAATGCCCACATCAACAACTTCTTGGAAGTTTGCTGCACTTTCAATTTCAACCGATCAGCTGAAGAAGCAATGCGACTACATGTGTTTCCATATCCCTTGAAAGACATAGCTAAGGCTTGGCTACATTCACTACCAGCAGGTTCCATCACAACTTGGAACACTGTAGCCACCAAATTCTTTGCAAAGTACTTTCCCCCAGCCAGAACTGCAAAGCTGAGGAATGACATTACATCATTTGTACAACATGACTCAGAATCTCTATGTGAAGCTTGGGAAAGATACAAGGAATTGCTCCGGAAATGTCCTCACCATGAAATAGCAAAGTGGTTACAAGTCTAAACCTTCTATAATGGACTTTCTGGACTGATGAGAACTACAATTGATGCTGCTGCTGGAGGAGCTTTAATGGCAAAAGTAGAAGATCATGCCTGAGACTTAATTGAAGAAATGGCCAACAACAATTCTTTGTGGCCAACAGAAAGAAGCATGATTCAACGAATAACAGGAATCCACGAAGTCGGAGCCAACACAGCAATGAATGCAAGGTTGGAGCAGATGTGCAAATGTGTGGAAACACTTAGCACGCAAGTTGTAAACATCACCAGTCCCATAGTTCACCATATGGAGGAGAACCAGAGGCAAATAAATATGATGAGACGGTGCATTATGTCAACAATTTCAACAGACAAAGGAACAATCCATATTCCAATACCTACAACCCAGGGTGGAGGAATCATCCTAATTTCGCATGGAGTAACAATTCAGGGCAAAGGAACAATCCACAACTAGGATTCCAACAGCAAAACAAAGGCCATGAGTATGAAAAAGAACCAGAAATAAAAGAAATGCTTGCAGAGATGTTCAAAAATCGAGAAGCCAAGTAGGATGCTATGTTTCAAGCCCAAACAGCATCTATAAAGGCATTGGAAAATAAAATAGGACAACTGGCCAATTCTCAGAATGTACCCTTCCTAGCAACACAGAACCAAATCCAAGGAACCGAGGGAATGAGCAATGTCAAGCCATTACTTTGAAAAGTGGTACCGAGACCAACAAATATGTTGGAGTCAAGGCATCCACTGAGGAAGTTCCAAAAGAAAGCAGCAAAGAAGATCCACAGATGGAGGAAAGAGAGGCAAAATAAAATTTCACGCCACCTCCACCTTTTCCACAACGTCTCCAGAAAGGTAAACTGGACAAGCAATTTGCTCGATTCCTGGAGATCATCAAAAAGCTGCATTTCAACATTCCATTTGCGGAAGCATTGGAACAAATGCCGAGCTATGTCAAATTCATGAAAGATATTCTTTCACGAAAGCGGATATTGGGAGATTACAAGACAGTAGCATTGACAGAAGAATGCAGCGCCATCATACAGAGGAAGCTTCCCCCAAAGTTGAAAGATTCTGGCAGTTTCACCATCCCTTGCACCATAGGCAAATATTACTTCGGCAAGGCTTTGTGTGATTTAGGTGCCAGCATTAATTTGATGCCTTTCTCTATTTACAGGAAACTACAGATTGGAGAAGCAATGCCCACCTCAGTTACTCTGCAGCTCGCTGACAGATCGCTCATATTTTCGAGAGGTGTAGTGGAAGATGTATTGGTTAAAGTCGACAAATTCATTTTCCCTGCAGATTTCATTATCCTTGACATGGAAGAAGACAAGGATGTACCAATCATCCTCGGGAGACCATTTTTTGCTACGGGTTGAACTGTTATTGATGTACAAAAAAAAAGAACTAACCATAAAAGTGCAGGACCAAGAAGTTACATTCAATGTTTTCAAAGCCATGAAATTCCCGAATGATGAAAAGGAGGAGGAATGTTTCAGAATTGATATTGTAGATGGTATCATCCAGGATACTGATGCAATGCAACTTCCCATGGATAAACTTGAAGCTTGTATCACCAACATGACTGACAACGAGTTAAATGATGAAATTATGGAATGTATCAACTATCTTGACAGACCATTTCGCTTCAAATCGACACCACATGTGGAAAGTTTAGAACTACCAAAAAAGGAGCGAATCAAGCTCTCGATTGAAGAACCACCGTAGCTGGAACTAAAGCTACCTCCGAGCCATCTCATGTATGCATTCTTAGGAAACTCTTCTGATTTACCTGTGATTATTTCTTCGTCGCTAACATTGGAACAGGAAGATAAGTTACTGGGAGTGTTACAAGAACATAAGAAAGCCATTGGCTGGACTATAGCAGACATTCGAGGCATAAGTCCATCATTTTGCATGAATAAAATTCTGATGAACGACGAGTATAAAGCCACAGTGGAGCATCAACAGAGACAATACAATCATGAAGGAGGTCATGAAGAAAGAAATTATCAAATGGTTGGATGCCGGCATCATTTACCCCATCTCTGACAGTACGTGGGTGAGTCCCATGCAATGTGTGCCAAAGAAATGAGGAATTTATGTAGTTACAAATGAAAAGAACGAGCTGATTCCAACAAGAACGATGATTGGATGGAGAGTATGCATGGACACAGGAAGCTGAACAAAGCAATAAGGAAAGATCATTTCCCATTACCATTCATTGACCAGATGCTGGACAGACTGGTGAGACATGTGTTCTATTATTTTCTAGATGGATACTCGGGATACAATCAGATCGTCATCGCCCGAGAAGATCAGGAGAAAACCACTTTTACATGTCCATATGGTACTTTTTCTTTTCGTTGGATGCCATTTGTACTATGTAATGCTCCTGCTACATTTCAACGTTGCATGATGGCCATCTTCTCAGACATGCTAGAACAAAGTATGGAGGTTTTCATGGATGATTTTTCTGTGTTTGGAGACTCTTTCGACCACTGCTTACAAAATCTGGAAAATGTGTTACAAAGATGCGAAGATACCAACCTGGTACTCAACTGGGAGAAATTCCACTTCATGGTGCAGAAAGGCATCGTCCTAGGACATCGGATCTCACAAAAGGGAATCGAGGTAGTCAAAGCAAAGATTAAGACAATTGAAAAACTACCTCCACCATCATCGATCAACGTGATTCAGATTTTTCTCGAACATGCAGGATTTTACAGGAGATTTATCAAAGACTTCTCCAAGATAGCGAAACCTCAATGCAATCTTCTGGAGAAAGATGTGCCTTTCAACTTCACCAAAGAATGCCACAAAGATTTTGAGATCTTGAAACAGAAGCTGGTTTCTGCCCCCATCATAGTAGCACCAGACTGGACGCTTCCATTTGAGGTGATGTGCGATGCTAGTGATTTTACTGTAGGTGTAGTTTTGGGACAACGCAAAGCAAAAATTTTCCATACCATTTACTACTCCAGTAGAACTCTAATTGAAGCTCAACTCAACTACACAACCATTGAAAATGAGTTGCTCGCAGTTGTGTTTGCTTTTGATAAATTCCGCTCTTATCTGCTGGGTCCCAAAGTGGTGGTCTACAAAGATCATTCAGCAATCAAATACCTGATCGTAAAGAAAGATGCCAAACCTAGATTGATCCGTTGGGTGCTTCTGTTGCAAGAATTTAACATGGAGATCCGAGATAGGAAATGGACAGAAAACCAAGTGGCAGATCACTTATCGAGGCTCAAGAATGGAGAAACAGCTGGCAATGAACTAACAATTAAAGAAACCTTTCCAGATGAACAGTTATTTGCCATGAAAATGCACGATGTCATTTGGTATGCTGACTATGTAAACTACATAGTATCGGGAAAATGGTCGTTGGAATGGACACATTAGCAACGAAAGAAAATCTTCAAAGAAGTCAAGCACTATGTATGAGATGAGCCATACCTGTTCAAACGTTGTGTTGATCAATTACTAAGACGTTGTGTTCTATAGGAGGAGGTCAACAGTGTCATGCAGCATTGTAATTCATCACCATACGGCGGACACTTCAACGAAAATAAAATTGCAGCCAAAGTCCTACAATCAGGTTTGTTCTGGCCCACTCTGTTTAAAGATGCTTACTTATTTGCTCTTCAATGTGACAGGTGCTAGAGAACATGAAATATTTCGAGGAGAAATGAAGGACCGCTTCAAAGTATTCTGGAAGTGGAGATATTTGATGTATGTGGGATTGACTTTATGGGACCCTTTGTTCCATCATTCGGAAATCTGTACATACTGTTGCAGTATACTACGTCTCCAAATAGGTTGAAGCAACAACACTACCATCAAATGATTCAAAAGTGGTGATAAAATTCCTTAAAACGAATATTTTCACTCGCTTCGGAACACCTCGGGCAATTATCAGTGATGGTGGCACACACTTCTGCAACAGATACTTCGATGCACTCCTATCCAAATACGGAGTCACTCATAAAGTTGCCACTGCCTACTGCAGACAATGTATTTTTGCATAAGCCCGATGACGAGCCTCGTATGGAGGCACTACCTGAAAAGTTTCGGAAATCGCGGGAAATGAATGCCGGAAGGAAAGAAAACCTCCAAAGTTAACATCTCACTGGATTCAGACTCACTAGCCCGCCTCGGATTCACTCAGTCAGTCGCTGGTTCAAACCATAGCCTCGGCCCATGAAACCATCCACACAGCCCAAAACCCCTGCAACCCATGCCATACACGCCCATTAAGCTCATAAGCCCACACGCCCAAACCTTCCCAAATAGCTAAAATCCCATGCAAAACACATGCTAAAATCCCCACAAATCACCTTTCAATTTAAAAAGATTGTGAATCCCAACCCCACCAAAATTATGAGATTGTGTTCCCTAAATAAATTGAGAATATATCTCCCAAAAATTTGCTTGATTTTATTTCCAAGATTAGGAGATCCCTTGCCATTATAAAAAGACAACAAAACAAAACCCTAAAAGGAGACACTCACATACTACAACAATCAAAGAAAACAAAAACCTAAACTCTCTTTCTAGGCTACACACACACACGGCAAAACACACAGGCCACAAACACACACGACTGCACCTCACCTAAGGCTTCACACATTGAACGACAAACCCACTCTATTTTCTCAACATCAACGGGAACAAGCAACCACCGAGCACCCAAGGAACAACACAAAGAAAACAGAAAGCAACAAAACCACAAAAAAACAACCCAAACAGCCCTCCACCTAATGAAGCAACAAACAAAAAAACCAACAAAACACAAACAACAAAGCCGTGAAAAGATAAAAGACAAAAAACCTAGCCATCACCACCAAAAACAACACACAAAAACCTAGCCCATTACGGCAAAACAACGAACAAAAGCCAGCAGCCAACAACAGAGAGACCAACAAAGAAAACAACAAACATAAACCCTTTAAACCACCGACCAAAATTTCAACAAACAGAAACCCTTCAACCACCGACCAAAACAACAACAAACAGTGCCGAAACACCCCCAAAAATAGCCCACTAGACCACCGAAATAGCCCACAAAAATAGTAGCTCATTATCGAAAAATAGCCCCCAAAACAGTAGCCAAATCACTGCAAAACAACCTCATAAAACACCAGCTCATTACCAGAAAATCACCATGAAAATAGCCCATAAACCACCGAAAATCAGTCTCAAAACCAGCCTAAAAACAACCAAAGACAGCAGCATAAAAAAATAGCAAAAACAGCAGCCCATAAGCAGCAAAACAACAACAGAAACGGCGAAACAGTGAGCAGAAACAGCGAACAACAAACCAGAAAAAAAGTAAGCTTTAATCCTTCCGGCGACGGCCTAACGCACTTCTAAAAAGCAACTTAAAAGGTAAGACGGCACCATTTACTATATTTATTTTGTTGTTCTAGACACGGCATGTCTGGTTGGACGTGCAATATGTCCAACCGGGTATGCGAGGTCCTACATCAAAGATGGCCAAATCTTTTGGTCATATTTTCTTTCTCTAGCATTTTGTTATTTATCTTTTTTTATATATTCATTTATTTTTATGGTTATTTTATTATGTTGCTTTTATTTTTGTTTCTGTCTATTTATTGTTATTTATTATTTCGCATTTTATTTTGGTATTTATTTTACTATTTATTTAGTGTTATTCATCTTTTTTATTTATTCATTTATTTCTGTTGTTATTTTCTTTTTCTGCACTTATTTTAACTTTTTGTCTATTTACTTTTATTGTTATTTTATTATTTCGTATTTACTTTCATGTCCGTTTACATTGTGTAAATGATTGTGTATGTTATCCCTTGCGGTATATCGGATGGAAATCCAGACATAAATTTCGTAGCCGAATCCGAATGGACGGTAGTGCGGTCTGTACTTGGGATACAACTCCACGTACCGCTTGGGAAATATTCATATATGAGTGTCTATGTCATTATTCATGCTATTTTTGTAAGAACGTTCGAACGCATTTTCGAACGCAACTCGAATGCAAGCATTCTGCCTTACTCCGCTCGAACGCGTTTTCGAATGCTACACGAACGTGAACTCTCTGGAACACTTCATTCGAATGCGTTTATGAACGCTACATGAACGCGCACACACTATACAACCTCTTTCTTTATATTTTATGCATTCTTGTCTCTTTAGTTATTTATTTTGCATGATGCGTTTGGGATTAATTATTTGCATTTATTGTCAACGCTTTTACTGTTATTATAATTATCATACTTCTTAACTTAATATGCTTTTGGAACTATGTTATTGCTTTCATTAGTACTATTAATGTTTTGGGGTGTGTGAATTTGTGTTTATTTGAATTATCTTGCTTAAATTGCATTAAGACTTGGCTATACCATTGTGTGAACCCGTCCATTATACTGGCATAAGTAAGGGACCATTCCGAACTCAACAGTTTGAGGTTTTCCCTTGTGAGGGGTGAGTACGGCCTTAAATCATTTTCCAGTTCACACTGGGTGGCGACTCATTTATTCTCTGGTTTAGTCCCTCGCGGGCTACTCCGTACTCTCTACGGGCTGCAAGCCCAACAGTGTCGTGGTCTCCGAACATCATAGGCATAGCGGTAAACCCCGCTTCACTCCTACCAATGGCGACTCCACTGGGATAGAGAATCGGCCCTGAAACAATGCCTTATAGTGTTCGTGGCTTTGGCTTTGGCTACCCAAGTCTCATATATATTGCATACCCTTCTTACCCCGATGGTGTCATGTATCGTGAAATCGATTTCACTCAAGGTAGAGAATCGTTATATGGCGTCATCACTCGTTGACACGTACCTCAGGGTATAAAAAAGGCGCTCTCACTTGGTCACTCGAACCCTTGAGTGGGGAGACCTAGTTGTGAGCAACCCTTCGCTGGCGGGAGCCTTTGTCCATACCCTTATAAGCCCACATATGAACCATAGTTATATGTCCTGTAGAAGATACCCATATGTTTGTGTTTGGGACCATTATCATTTGGATACATTTGGACCTCTCGTAATATGATACGAACTTTTTGGGCCACTTAAACTGGGACAAGTTTGCATCCTATGGTAATTGGACCAAAAGTTTTCAAAATGACAATGGGCCACCTTGTGTTTAGGCCCCCTATCATTTGAAGTTGTTTAGCCACCTTATCACAAAAGTGTAAACCTGTTGGGCCTTTTCAACTGGGACAAGTTTGCACCTCTCGATAATCTGATTGAATTCTTTAAAATGATAACGGGCCAACTTGTATGAAAACCTTGATGAGCTTAGAAAGTCCGAATATGCCAAATGCATGAGTCTGATATCCGTAATGGCTTTCATTCAGGAAGGGTACGCCTTGTTATGGCATATTTGTATACTTTTGGATATCTCCAAGTCCATCCCCACAACCATGATTACCAAGGGCACAATTCGCCGTTTCTAGACAATGGCACGACCCCCCATAATAGGCTTAGTCAATATTGTAAATGGGCGATCTTTGTCTTTTATCGATGGAAAGGGACTGAGGTAGCCAAGGTTCACCCTTGTAGCGTAGGAGAGAATAATTTTGTGTACCCCACATTGGTGCATAAAATAAGCCATACCTAGGACAGAAATGGACTTATCACGAGTGTGGGAGGAATAATGTCGGAAGGATATATGTTGTTTTGATAACCACATGCACCTCATGCATTTCATGCATCTCATGCATCACACGCATACATGCATCAAGTTAACCCATTTGTCTAAAAGCCATCATAGACATTCGTTGGGTTAGAGAAGAAGGAAGACTTGTCAAGAAGAGGTTAGCAAGCATGGATGCGTCAAGCAATGAAGGTTCTCGCATGGATCAATTGGTGACCAACATTACCAAAATTATCGAGCAACTACAAGCTTTGACCAACGCTATAGCCAGTCTGACAGTACCCCGTACAGTGAGAACATAAAATTTTATGGCCATAATAGAAAGACCATTGGGGGGCCTTCAATAAAAAAAATTATTTGTTTTTAGTCCTTAATAGTTAAGCATAAGTCCAATGATGAAATTGTTTGCTTTAAGGTGAAATCTTAGAAACGATAAGTTCTTGATGTACTTTTATCTGATACTTTGAGTAGTTGATCTATGTTAGACGCGTAAGCACTTAATTATAGGTTTTTAGCAGTGAAAACCTGAGTAGTCGGCAAGGTGACTAGTTGAAGAAATTGCAGGTCGATGAATGACTATTTGCTTAGATGTCTATCCTGATTTGCTTGTGTTTTGATGTGTGGTATGGTTGAAAATAAAATAAAAGTCTCTAAAGAAAAAAACTTTAACCACCTATATCCGATAAGTGTGAAGCTACCCATGGGCGAGTATTAGGACCACCATGAGGAGAAATGCTACCTTAAAGGGTAGGTGTGTTGAAAAAAAAAAGACAAAAGAAAAGAAAAGAGAAATTCATACCATATTGAGTACAAAAAAGCAATTGCAGAGCATGATTGAGATATCTAGGTTGGTTTGACCCATCGATCCCAATTTTTGAAAAGAAATCATTGAGTTGGCTTACCTAGGAATCAAGCTGTAAATGAACATTTGCGCACACACACTATGAGTCTGGCTTAGATGATTTATTCAAAGACTTGGATTTGAGTTGCATTGAGTGTTTTGAAGGTTCTCTGGTTTCATTACTAGGTGTTCTTTGAGGACAATAATATGTGTAAACTATTGGGACTATTTCATAGCTCGTAATATAGTATATCGATACGAAATGCCACATCACATAGTGACGGACAATGGAGTCTAATTTCAGGGAGAAGGCACATTTAGAAATCTGGGAATCAGAAGACATAATCCCCAAAGGATGAGACCGCTTTCACAAAGGTGTAATCCACATTGACCCAGTGTAGGTAGCGAAAAGCAGAATGCTAAGCCAGGTCTGGGGGTGACCAGTCTACCACCCCATGGATAAGGGACACAACGGGCCCTTCAGCCATGAAACCAAAGATAATTGAACAATCACCAAAGGAGAATTATCAGAAGGAAACTGTAAGCTGGCCTAGGGGGTGACCAAAGCTTTTTGTGGGCAAAGGATTCCAAAAGGGGCGAAGAAAACCTTCTAACACAAGGAATGCATAACCGAAGATGACATCAAATAGGACAAAGAAAACCCATCAGAATAGGGAATGCATCCATTCATACATGCATACACGTCGCATACACACAATTTTTGTTTTGTGTTCGCAGGTTTTGAAGAAAAAACGACAAAGATGAGCAACTCCTAAGGAATGAGGATGAGCAAGCCGGGAATGGCAACAAACTCAGCACGGTTCGGGAACAAAACCCAGAGATCAAAGCATCTCACACTCTGTGGTTCCGGAACGAAACCCAGGGGTCGAAGCACCTCGCCATCAATTCAACTTAGTTCGGGAATAAAGCCCGGATATGGTTCGGGAACAAAGCCCAGGGGTCGAATCACCTCGCCATCAACTCAGCATAGTTCGGGAATAAAGCCCATGATGGTTCGGAAATAAAGCCCAGAGGTCAAAGCTCTTCGCCATCAACTCAATTCAGTTCGGGAACAAAACCCAGAGATCAAAGCATCTCACACTCGGTAGTTCGTGAACAAAACCCAGGGGAAGCACCTCGCCATCAACTCAACTCAATTCAGAAACAAAACCCAATCGGTGGTTCGGGAACAAAACCCAGGGGTCAAAGCACCTCGTCATCAACTCAACTAGGAACGGTTCGGGAATGAACCATCTCACACCAGTAACGGTTCGAAAATGAACCATCTCACACCAGTAACGGTTCAGAATTGAACCATCTCACACCAGTAACGATTCGGGAATGAACCATCTCACACCAGGAATGGTTCGGGAATGAACCATCTCACACCAGGAAGGGTTCGGAAATGAACCATCTCACACCAAGAACGGTTTGGAAATGAACCATCTCACACCAGGAATGATTCAGAAATGAACCATCTCACATCAGGAACGGTTCGGGAATGAACCATCTCAAAGCAGCAGCGAAACAACAGGTAAGTCTGGCAATGGCCAACGAACCAGGTAAGCAAAAAATGCATGCATGACTTTGATAGGGTTGCCACTGTCACACATTGTACAAGTCTCATCAAAGTGGGGGCGACTGTTGACATTACATTTTTGCATAAGCCCGATGACGAGCCTCGTATGGAGGCATTACTTGAAAAGTTATGGAAGTCGTGGGAAACGAATGCCGGAAGGAAAGAAAACCTCCAAAATTAGCATCTCACTAGATTCAGACTCACTAGCCCGCCTCGGATTCACTCAGTCAGCCGATGTTTCAAACCATAGCCTCGGCCACTGAAACCATCCACACAGCCCAAAACCCCTACAACCCATGCCATACACGCCCATTAAGCCCATAAGCCCACACCCCCAAGCCTTCCCAAATAGCTAAAATCCCATGCAAAACACATGCTAAAATCCCCCACAAATCACCTTCCAATTTAAAAAGATTGTGAATCCCATCCCCACCAAAATTATGAGATTGTGTTCCCTATATAAATTGAGAATATATCTCCCAAATTTGCTTGATTTTATTTCCAAGATTAGGAGATCCCTTGGCATTATAAAAAGACAACAAAACAAAACCCTAAAAGGAGACACTCACATACTGCAACAATCAAAGAAAACAAAAACTTAAACTCTCTTTCTAGGCCACACACACACACGGCTACACCTCACCTAAGGCTTCACACTTTGAACGACAATCCCACTCTCTTTTCTCAACATCAACGTGAACAAACAACCACCGAGCACCCGAGGAACACCACAAAGAAAACAGAAAGCAACAAAACCATAAACAAACAACCCAAACAGCCCTCCACCGAATGAAGCAACAAACAACCAAACCGACAAAACACAAACAACAAAGCCGTGAAAAGACAAAAGCAAAAAAACCTAGCCATCACCACCAAAAACAACACACAAAAACCTAGCCCATTACCGCAAAACAACGAACAAAAGCTAGCAGCCAACAACGGAGAGACCAACAAAGAAAACAACAAACAGAAACCCTTCAACCATCGACATAAACAACAACAAACAGTGCTGAATCATCCCCAAAAATAGCCCCCTAAACCACCGAAACAGCCCACAAAATCAGTAGCTCATTACCGAAAAATAGCCCCCAAAATAGTAGCCAAATCACCATAAAATAGCCCCCTAAAACAGCAGCTCATTACAGAAAAATCACCGTGAAAATAGCCCATAAACCACCAAAAATCAGTCCCAAAACCTGCCCAAAAACAACCAAAGACAGCAGCCCAAAAAAATTGCAAAAACAATAGCCCAAAAGCAGCAAAACAGCAAGCAGAAACGGAAGCAAACCAGAAAAACATTAAGCTTTAATCCTTCTGGTGATGGCCTAACGCACTTATGAGAAGCAACTTAAAAGGTAAGACCTGAGGGCACCATTTACTATATTTATTTTGTTGTTCTGGAAGCGGCATGCCTGGTTGGACGTGCAATACGTCCAATCGGGTATGCGAGGTCCTACATCAAAGATGGCCAAATCTTTTGGTCACATTTTCTTTCTCTAGCATTTTGTTCTTTATCTTTTTTTATATATTAATTTATTTTTATGGTTATTTTATTATGTTGCTTTTATTTTTGTTTCTGTCTATTTATTGTTATTTACTATTTCGCATTTTATTTTGTTATTTATTTTACTATTTATTTAGTGTTATTCATCTTTTTTATTTATTCATTTATTTCTGTCGTTATTTTCTTTTTCTACACTTATTTTAACTTTTTGTCTATTTACTTTTATTGTTACTTTATTATTTCGCATTTACTTTCATGTCCGTTTACATTATGTTAATGATTGTGTGTGTTATCCCTTGCTGTTTATCGGATGGAAACCCAGACATAAATTCCGTAGCCGAATCCGAATGGACGGTAGTGTGGTCTTTACTTAGGATACAACTCCACGTACCGCTCAGGAAATATTCATATATGCGTGTTTATATCATTATTGATGCTATTTTTGTAAGAACGTTCGAATGCGTTTTCGAACGCAACTCGAACGAAAGCATTCTGCCTCACTCCGTTCGAACGCTTTTTCGAATGCTACATGAACGTGAACTCTCTGGTACACTTCGTTCGAACGTGTTTACGAACGCTACACGAACACACACACACTGGACAACCTTTTCTTTATATTTTATGCATTCTTGTCTCTTTAGTTATTTATTTTGCATTATGCGTTTGGGATTAATTATTTGCATTTATTATCAACGCTTTTACTGTTATTATAATTATCGTACTTCTTAACTTAATATGCTTTTGGAACTATGTTATTGCTTTCATTATTACTATTAATGTTTATGGGTGTGAGAATTTGTGTTTGTTTGAATTATCTTGCTTGAAATGCATTAAGACTTGGCTATACCATTTGTGAACCCGTCCGTTATACTGGCATAAGTAAGGGACCATTCCGAACCCAACGGTTTGAGGTCTTCCCTTGCGAGGGGTGAGTGCGGGCTTAAATCATTTCCCAGTTCACACTAGGTGGCGAATCATTTATTCTCTGGTTTAGTCCCCCGCGAGCTACTTTGTACTCTCTACGGGCTGCGAGCCTAACAGTGTCGTCGTCACCGAACATCATAGGCATAGCGGTAAACCCCGCTTCGCTCATACACCTACCATCCACAGTCAAATGGACATGTTGAAGTTTCAAACAGGGAGATCAATGAATCTTAGAGAAAACCGTTGGATCAACAAGGAAGGATTGGTCTACAAAACTGGATGACACATTATGGGCCTACCGGACAGCTTACAAAACACCCATCGGTATGTCCCCATATCGAATGGTGTTTGGGAAAGCTTGCCATCTGCCAGTGGAGCTTGAACACAAAGCATACTGGGCACTGAAGAAGTTAAATATTGATTTACAATTAGCATGAGAGAAAAGGCTCCACCAACTCAACGAATTAGAGGAATTTCGCCTACAGGCTTATGAGAATGCCAGACTGTACAAAAAAAAGACAAGGAAATGTCATGATAAAAAATAGTACGCAGAGAACTAAAACCAGGGCAGCAAGTGTTGTTATACAATTCAGGGTTGAAACTTTTCCCTGTAAAGCTGAAATCAAGGTGGTCAGGTCCATTTGTGATTACTCAAGTGTTACCCTACGGAGTTGTTGAGATATACAACCCATAGTCAAACAACACATTCAAAGTTAACAGCCAGCGTGTCAAGCACTACTGGCGAGAATCATTTGAGCGACCAAAAGAGAGTGTCACACTTTCAAATCCAGCTTAATGTTCGGACAGTCATGTCTAGCTGACGACATTTCAGGATGGAAGATGTTCTCAGAAATCTTCACAAGCAATTTCCTTCTCTCTCTCAAAACTCTCTAATGAAAGTCTACGAAGCTCGCATGGAACGAATGAGACTTATGATGATCAAAGGTATTCCTAATGACATTCGTTGGATTATTGAAGTACGGGTCCGATTGGCACGTGAGTCCTCTGACTCTTTTATTTCATATCTACCTGGTTTAGGAAGAAGCACCTATGTTAAGAAAAGAAGAGCTAAAAGATTAGGTGTTTGCTATAAATGTGCACGCATGACATGTAATACTTATTGTCGTTCTTTAGGAATGGTGTCTGATAATCGTGAAGATAAAACTAAATTCATTAGGGATGGCATGAGTAAGGAGTATCTGGATGACAAATCATTGACTCTTGAGACGCATTCCAGTGGATATGTGCATCACGCAATTCACATGTTATATGTGCAATTTCGGAAAGAAATGCAACAATTAAGTCTCGGGAATCTGACTTTAAAAGACCTTGTTTGTCAATTTATAAGAAAATTTGATGGGAAGCTTGTCCCTGATGCTTTTATTGCTTTGCCAAGTGGCTTGGGCACAATGGAGGAAATTTTTACAGTACTATCTTAGGCGAACTTGAACATATACCAGAAACCGATTGGACTGTTTAATGCTGATGGATTTTATGATTTTCTTTGTGTGTTTCTTGATGATGCCCGAAGAAATGGGTTCGTGTCAAAACCTGTAAAAGAAATTCTCTTCACTGCCAGAACTGCCCAAGATTTAATTGACCAAATCTTACCATTTGAACCACAAATTGACATTATCCTTTCTAAGATAAACTGGTCCGATAATGATCGTGGTAAGAAGCGTCGGATAAATCTGGATCTTAACCTTTAATTTTGTTTTTAGATGTAGAATTTCAGCTAATAAGGTATTGTCTTCTAAACTCTTCTTCTACTTTTTAGACATTGGGGACAATGTCTCAATTAGGTTTCAGGGAGGGGAATAGTTGATTAGTATCTTATTTTTATTTTTCCGTTGTGTTATTTTTTCGTGGTTTTTAGTCAAAAATTTTCGAAAAAATTCAAAAAAATTAACTTTTTACTTTGCCGCGTCAGTTTACCATTTTTGGAGGGAGAGGAATGTCTGCACTCATGATGTGCCTCTTCGGCCTGTTTCTGCCCTGCTTAATGATATTGTTTTTGATGTTCGGAATCGTGCTAGCTTTTTACGGAAGGTGAATCCATCTTATGACAATAAATGGCTTCACCTATCATGGCACTTACCCGATGACATTTTATGTTGATCTTCTTTTTCTTCGGCTTTTCTTCTAGTAGGGCCTGTCCTCTCTAGTAGTCTGGGATATGCCCATTTGCTCTTGTATTGTTTTCTTTTGGTTAATACACTTACTTTATCCAAAAAAAAGTTTTTAATATTCAGTTCTCTAGTTTAATTGGAGGAATCATCTAAAAAGCAATGGAATAATTAAAAAAAATTAACATCTAATATTTGAGTAATTAAGTTCGTAGGGGTGTTTTAACACCTAGTGCCCTAAAAACCAACTGGTTTGGGAGTCACTGACCCAAAGCTCGCTACATAGATTGAAGATGTTATAAAAAAAAAAAAAAAGAAAGAAAGATATCTGAAATCCGAGTAATTAGTCTGTAAGGGTGTCTTAACACCTAGTACCCTAAAGCCAACTGGCTTGGGAGTCATTGGCCCAAAGCTTGCTACATGGATTGAAGATGTTGTAAGTAAATAATAAAAAAAATATCCATTGTTAAAAAAAGTGTGAATTCTGATATAACTTTAGGACAAAAATGTTACTCTCTTTTCAACTACACTTATGAATATTGTGGGCACAATGAGCTGATTAATACCTTGTTGGTTGTGTATATGGAGAATGGTAAAAAAAATCGGATAATTTACTTATTTAGTAATTTAGAAAGAAAGAAAACAACTATTAACTTGGATAAGAAGTTTCACTTGATTAGTCACTAACTTGTTTATTCTCTTTTCTTTTGTCTTTTTGCTTTTGTGTGCATTAGATTGACGTTTGTGGGTATCATCATTGTAAGCCCTCATGAGACTACAACTCGTCCACTAGGGACACCAATAGGTTTAAAGGCTTGTTGCATACGCTAAATGCAATCGTGATCCCTACGAAAGTGGCTTAGTTTAATTTTATTTTAAAGTTGTTTATTGCATTTTATTTTGTTATTTTACTCGAGGACTAGCAAAATGTTAGGTTTGGGGCTGTGATGAGCGGTAAATATATCAATATTTACCATCCATTTTACTTAATATTTTGTATAATTTTGAGTTTTGTTAATATTTTGATGTGTTTTGTGTTATTTTATAGATAAATAAAATAACAGGACTCTCTGGAATCAAATCAGGGCCAAAATATCGAAAAATAGACAAAAATGGCAAAAATATAAATTTCCTGCTAAAAAAAGCCGTCTGTTAAAATGCGTCGTTTGCTAAAATACGCTGACTGCTATCATGCGCCAGATACGTGTCAAAATCAGATAAACTTGCTATCATGTGCACTTGCTAACATGCGCCTAACACGTGTCAACATCACAATAATTTTGCTAACATGCGCCGGACACGTGCCATCATCCCATGCTGTCGATAAGCCACATCTTTGGTGACGTCAGCATCGCGACATGCAAGGCATACTATACGTCACGATGCCAAGCCAATTATTTTCCCGACAAACACGTGTCAAGATCTGGTAGAATCAACGGCGCGTCGCGACGCGCAAGAGGTTTGCATCGCGAAGCGCGAGGCAAAATTTTGCTTATAAATTGAAGCTGAAATCAGAAGGAAAATTCATACATTCTTCTGCGAATTTCCTTAAGAATACTAAGAGGATTGTATCTTGTTTGTTTATTTACAGCTTTCTGCATTTAATTTTTTATTTTACGCAATAGTTATTTCTTTATTTTACTTTTTCAGTATGAGGAAGTAACTCCCCTTTGCTGGGGTGAAAGGTTAAGCTTTTATTACTAATATTTACATTAATCTCCCTTAGTTATAATATATAAACTATTTAAAACCTAACTTAATTGGATACCGTCTTTATGGTCGGTTGGAATTAATCATAAATCTGACTTAATCAGGATACCGCCTATATGGTCGGTTCGTAATGTCATGCAAAGTTTATTTATTATAATAACGGAGATATCTATATTAGAAGTAATAAAAGTGGATCATCTAACTCCAGTATTTTCTTTATTGTTTATTTTATCTTTTTAATTTCCAAGCTTTACTTTATGTCATTTTCTTTATTTATCTCTTTACGAGTCCTAGATATGTGTGGTAACTAAATCCCTTATTTGAGGTTGTGATGAATTCCAATATCACCGGCTTATAAGGGTTATTTTACAGTTTGGGTAATATGAAGGTTTATTTATTGAGCCTTAAGCTTAATGATTCTTGTTAACTGGCCATTAATAAGATTGATATGGTAAACTTAAAATGAACTTGGAAAATGGATTTTAGGTTTAGCCTTAGAATCAATAGCTCACAATCTCACCTTGGGGAAAGAGACTCTTAGGTAGATTTCCTTACATGATATCTGTTGGGCGGGGGTTGCCATAATTGGAACTTTATCTTTATAAAATCAGGTAACTTGGTTTTTTTTTTTGGATAAAGTAAGTGTATAACCAAAAGAAAACTATACAAGAGCAAAAGGGCATACCCCAGACTACTAGAGAGGACATGCCCTCCTAGAAGAAAAGCCGAAAGGCTACAAGCAAAAGAAGATCAACGGAAAATGTCATCGGGCAAGTGCCAGGATAGGTGAAGCAATTTATTGTCATAAGATGGATTCACCTTCCGTTAAAAGCCAGCACGATTCCGAACATCAAAAACAATATCACTAAGCAGGACAGAAACAGGCCGAAGAGGCGCATCATGAGTGCGGACATTCCTCTCCCTCCATAAATGGTAAACTGACGCGGCAAAAGACAGCCGAACAAGAAGATGGCGTAAAGAGGCGTCAGAAAACTGACACATCCACTCAACAGTCTGAAGCCAATCTCGACAACTCCAATCTAACCCACACATAGCCAGCACAGTCGACCAGACCTTAGAAGAGAAGGAGCACTGGAAGTAAAGATGATCAATATCCTCACTAGAACAACCACAGAGAATACATCACAAGCAAGCAGAGATACCAAACCTCATCAAACTATCCTGAGTACAAAGCCCTCCCTGAATAGACATCCAAAGCAAAAAGGAATGGCGGGGAATGGCCTTCCGGATCCAAACAACTCGAAACCAATGCACCAAGGTTCCCCTAGACCGCATAGCATTCCAGGGCACTATCCACAGAAAATATCCCTCCAATGCACCAAGGTTCCCCTAGACCGCATATCATTTCAGGTAACTTGGTTGACATATGAATATGATTAATTGGGTTATACTGGATGTTTGCATTTGACCATCGGAAGAGGCTTTTGCGTAAATTCGTGTTCCAGGCTAATAAACCAATATATTGCACAAACGTGAGATAACCATTTCATCTTTAAAAGATATTGGAAGGATTCACAACCCTAGATAGTTTCTTAATATTGAATTTTCCTTAAATTTACTTTCGCACGATTTTATTTACTTGTTTTTGTTGGGATTTATGTCATAGAGCTTCATGTATTGTAAATGGAATTGATTATTGTAATAATAATAAATGCATTATTCATTTTATCAAAGTTGTTTGATTTATATCGCATATTGTCCAATTGTCTTGTTTACCTTGATTACTATTGTACCTTCAGACTTAGTGTATGTTTGATGCACAAGAGGATTTAAGTCTGAAGTTAGTAATCTAAATAGTCCATAGAGAGCAAACAAAGAGGGTACTTTGTTTGTGGTATATCTATAGCTACGGTCCATTCTATACTTGTATGACGACCTTGATCCGGGATCGTTCATGTAGTGACATGGGAATGGAGGCACCTTGTATGATAAGATCATATAGGACTGGACTCAGATAAATACGAATTTATTTTAATATCTGTTAACCAAAGAAATTCATTTTATCTAATAGATGGTCATATATGGATTCGATCTTAATCCTGAGTGTATTACGAACTCCTGCATGACAGACTATGTCCTTTGATTTACTATGGTGAGGTTGGTGTTGCATTCCCGGCCAATAACTACGTATTTTGGGGATATGGTTTGGTATGTAGCTGGGAACGTTTTACATAGATATGGAATTCACTCATTCTTACGAGAAGCAGATGAATATCTCTTTTAAGAGTTGATTCAGGACTTGAATAATTTGAGCGCTCAACTTTTCTATTATGAATAGAAAGTATTTTATATTCATAATTGTTATGAATTAATTGTTCATTATAGAATCAATGGTGCTTAAGAGACAAAATATTTAGAGGGGTTTAATGGACTTATGACCCGGCTCTATTTATGAGATATTCGTGAAAGGCTATATCGATGGACACTGAAAATGTTCGGTTTACTTAATCCATCTACGGTAACGAGAGTTCAACTTCGAGTTTTTAGTGGAATAATACGGAGTTAATAATTCGTAATATTTGATTAAAGAGTTTAATTAATATTTCAGAATTATTAGAGCTCGGAATCGTATGTCCATTTGGTCCCTGTGCTAGCTCGATTAACTGTAGCAAACCTAATATAATTAGATTGTCTAATTATATGCTCACTTTATATTTATTTATATATTATTAATAAGATTAATAATATTTATTGTCACAAATGAAAACTATGTTAAATTAGTTTAACTTAATGTTTTCTAGAATTTTTTGATTATGAGATAATCAAGTCTTGATTATGAGATAATCAAGTCTTGATTATGAGATAATTACTACAACATGATTGAAGGTAAATAAATCATTATTAATATATTGATTTTTTATTTACCATTGGAGACAAAGCCATATGGCTTACCATGTCATCCAAGCAATTATGTCTATTAGGTGGCTTGGATACACCTAATAGTTTTTCCATTAGTTAATGCATTTTATTCTTTGATATGGCCTCCACATTTATGTGTTTGCCATTGAAAGAAAGCATTGAATGCTTAATGACAAAGCCATTGTCTTTACCTTAACATTTCTTATGCTTTGGTATGGCATTCACATTTTTGTGTTGGCCATTGCAAGAAAGCATTAGATGCTTAATGATAAGGTTAGTTGGCTTGTGTAAGAGAATATAATCTCTACCATTTCTCTCACTTCCTAAGGTTAACACTTTGCATTCATTCACACAATTGTTGTGAGAAAAGATTTGAGAGAAAATAGAGAGAGTTCTAGGCATTCACAAGTATTGTGAAATTCCTAAAGCCAAACACCATTGTGACATCTTAAATCTCTAAATAGTTTAGAGGTTTAATCTTTGTAAGTGAAGCCCACACTTCGATTTGTTGGTTTCGAGTCATAGTTCGGAAGATCGAGTGGTTGATCCAAGTGTTGGTCACCAAAGGATTTATCTTGGCTACTACAACAAAGGGAGAAGGCAAAGAAAATTTTGAAGATCTATACCGGATCCGGTGCCACCACAAGCAACTTCAACCGCGCTAAGGGAAGTCGTTTCCTACAGTTTTCAGACAAAAATCATCATCCAATCAACAACCAATCTATTAGATACTTGTAAACATTTAACATCATAAATTAATAGTTAAGGTATTGTTCTCGTGGGATCGATACATTTTATACTACTTCAGTGACATGTGCGCTTGCGTTACGTGAGTGATTTCACCGATCAGTATTGCGTACACAATTCTGTTGCCTTAATAATTGTTTTGATTTGCTTTTCTGTTGTGATTTCCTTTATTTTCGCCGACATGATCCAGACTTTTTGACTTTCACGATTTATTTTACTGTTTAGCTAATAATTGTCATTTGGCAGGTACTAGTGCTATTATTACTCACCTTTTTTTAGGATCTATAAATTCAGCTCGTTATTACACTCTTGAAGACATCCAAATTTGATAAAAAAAATAATAATAATAATAATAATATAATATAATAATAATAATAGAATAATAATATAATAATAATAATAATAATAATAATAATAATAATAATAATAATAATAATAATAATAATAAATAATAATAATAATAATAATAATAATAATAATATAATATAATAATAATAATATAATAATAATAATAATAATGGAAGCAACTTCAAGAAGACGAGTTATTAACATCTGTGTGTTTTGCGATACTAGTATTAGTTCTAAACCAAAATTTGTTGCGGCAACACATGAATTATGTAGAGTCATAACTAAAAGGAATATACACTTAGTATATGGCGGTGGCAATCTTGGACTAATAGGGTACATTTCAAGGGTTATACAGGAATGAGGTAGTCAAGTCTTGGGAATCATCCCAAAACCTTTGGCAGAGGCGAATCTTATAGGACCATCAAACGGAAAGGAATGCATCATGCCAAGTATTTCTAAATGACTTGTTGAAATGATTAATCGTGATGATGCTTTTATTGCCTTGCCAGGTGGCTTGGGTACAATGGAGGAAATTTTTACAGTGCTATCTTGGGCGAACTTGAACATACACCAGAAACCAATTGGACTGTTTAACGTTGATGGATTTTATGAATTTCTTTGTGTGTTTCTTGATGATGCCCGGAGAAATGTGTTCCTTTCAAAACCTGTAAAAGATATCATTTTTACTGCCAGAATTATCCATGATTTAATTGACCAACTTTTAGCCTTTGAACCACAAATTGGAAAAATTATATTATGTTTCGGGTGTATATGCCATCTCTCACACAACAGCTGGGTCCCACAACTGTGTGGGACCCAGCTGCTGTGAGAGAGATGGCATATACACCCGAAACATGATATACTACCTCCACAAATTGACCATATCCTTTCCAAGATAAACTGGTCTGATAATGATTGTGGTAAGAAGTGTTGGATAAATCCGGATCTTAACCTTTAATTTTCTTTTTAGATGTAGAATTCCAGCTAACCAGGTATTGTCTTCTAAACTCTTCTTCTACTTTTTAGACATTGGGGACAATGTCTCAATTAGGTTTGGGGGAAAGGGAACATTTGATTAGTATCTTATTTTTATTATTTTTTCGTTGTGTTGTTTTTGCTTGGTTTTTAGTCAAAATTTTTCAAAAATTCAAAAAAAAATAATAAAGATAAAAAAATTTGTGTTTTTATGTTTTTTTAACTTGACTAATCAGGTGAAATTGATGTGAGATAGCTGAGTAAGGAATTTCCACTCCTGAGACATATTTCAACCTATTTCGTAACAAGTTAATTTTTGTTTATTTCCTTTTGAATTATTTGATTTGTGAATTCTCCATAATACTGACTAAATTGGATCTTCATATGCTCAGTTGACATGATTATCAACATGCATGGTAACATACGGCCATGTGTTGTAAGTGAAAAATTTGTAATATTCAGTGCTCTAGTTTAATTAGAGGAAACATCTAAAAAAAGCGATGGAATAAAATAAAATAATATTAATAAAAATAGATATGTGAGATCTGAGTAATTAAGTCCTTAGGGGTGTTTTAACACTTAGTGCCCTAAAGCCAATTGGTTTGGGAGTAATTGGCCCAAAGCTCGCTACATAGATTGAAGATTATATATATATATATATATCTGAGATCTGAGTGATTAAGTTTGTAATGGTGTCTTAACACTTAGTGCCCTAAAGCCAACTGGCTTGGGAGTCACTGGCCCAAAGCTCACTACATGGATTGAAGATGTTGTAAATAAATAAATTAAAAAAAATATCCATTGCTAAAAAAAGTGTGAATTCTGATATAACTTTAGGACAAAAATATTACTCTCTTTTCAACTACACTTATGAATATTGTGGGAACAATGATTTGATTAATACCTTGTTGGTTGTGTATATGGAGAATGGTAAAAAAGCATCGGAAAATTTATTTATTTGGTAATTTAGAAAGAAAGAAAACAGCCATTAACTTGGATAAGATTTTCACTTGTTGTCACTAACTTGTTTGATCTTTTTGCTTTTGTGTGCATTTGACGTTTGTGGGTATCGTTACTGTAAGCCCTCACGAGACTACAACTCGTCCACTAGGAACACCTAGGGGTTTTAAGGCTTGTTGCATACGCTAAATGCCACTGTGATCCAAACAAAAGTGTCTTAATTTAATTTAGTTTCAGTTATTTATTTTATTTTGTTATTTTGCTCGAGGACTAGAAAAATGTTAGGTTTGGGGGTGTGATGAGCAGAAAATATATCACTATTTACCTCTCATTTTACTTAATATTTTGTATAGTTTCCCATGTTTTATGAACTTTTTGATGTGTTTTAGTTTATTTTATAGATAAAATAAAATCGAAATTCAATGGAATCAATCAGAATGAAATGTGGAACAAATAAGGGCAAAAACTTGACTTGACATTTTGATTTTAGAGGTTGGAAACTTGAAATGGCGTTCTAACAAAGTACAATTTCGAAAATTTCATCTTTGCGCAATTGTCGTATTTTGGCCATAACTTTCTACTCTGATATCGGATTGAGTTGATTCAAGTTCCAGATTAAAGAATACTCAAAGATCTGCAACTTAAACGCTCTTAATAATTTCGAATTCTGAAGTTTGCATGAACGAAATTGATAAAACATCCAGAAGTATTTTATGTGTAATTATTAAAATCATTTTCAAAACCAAAAAATAAAAATAAAAAAATAAAATAAAATAAAAAAAATAAATATTGTCAAACGTCCATCAAACATACTTTGGTGCCATGTTTTGTGCCATGTTTGGTGGAGGCAAAAATTTTGCCTATAAATACCAAGTCATTTCATTTGTAAATTTCATACTTTCATTGGTTTCTTGAATAAGAATTATGGATCGTATCTTATGTGTTTTATTTAGTAGTTTTGTAATGTATTTTTATTTTTATTTTTAGTAATAATAATTTGTTGTTTTTACTTTGTTTTATGTTTAGTAGTTAATTTCAGCAGGGGGAGGGTGAAACCTTTAATATGATAAGGTAGATTAATCTCGCTTAATTTATAATATGGAAATTGTAATTTAATAATATGGATTAATGTTGATACCGTCTTCATGGCTGATTTTATTTATTTGACATAATGTGACATCGCCTATATGGTCGGTCTTTAGGTGACAGATGATTACCGCTTATATGACTGGTTTATGGACAAATAATAACACCGCATTTATGGCTGGTTTGACTTAAATGGGTAACACTGACAATTTCTATATTATAATAAAGTGAGATTTCTACATTTGAAATATTAAAGGTGGATCCCCTAACCCCATCATTTTATTTTTATTCTAGGGAAGTGATGAAGCATAATATTCACGAGTTTTATAATTGATTTAATTATTTTATGTGTGATGCTTTGGCTTGTTTATTGATTTTTAAGCTTAATGCTTCTTGTTAACTGACCATTAATAAGATTGATGTGGTAAATTTAATATGAACTTGGAAAATGGATGTTTCAACCTTAGAATCAATAGCTCGCGATCTCATCTTGGGGTAAAAGACTCTTAGGTAGATTTCCTTCGAGGATAGACATATACATGTCGGGCGGGGGTAGCCACAATTGGAACTTGAACTTAATAAATTCAAATAACTTGGTTAACATAGACATATGATTAATTGGGTTATTCTGGGTGTTTGCATTTGACCATCGGAAGAGGCTTTTGCATATCTTCGTGTTCTAGGTTAACAAACTAAGTTATTACACATGTATAAGAGAATCAATTCATCATTAAAATAATATTTTGTGGAATCATAACCCTAGATATTTGTGTCTTTTGTTTATTTTTCTTAGTATTTTCTTTTGAGTATTTATTTATTTATTTAGCAAATCCACATCCAACCAACCGATCAGCAATCATTCCCTTATCCCTTTAATTAGATACCTGTAAATAAATAGTATCAATAATTAATAACAACAATAGAAATTAAGTCCTCGTGGGATCGATATTTTTATACTACTTAAGCGATACGTGCGCTTGCGTTACGTGTGTGTTTACCACCGATCAACACTCTATAAATAAATATTTGTATATATATGTTAGCAGACAATATCTCAACTTCTATTTAAAGTTGCTTCCGAGCTTTGCTTAGCCCCTACAGTTTGCTTTACCTAATGAAACTATGCTATCCACTCTACACTAACTATCCATTAACCTTTCATCCCAATTTTTCCATCACTATAAGTACCACTAATTTTTTCTTCCATTGTATTCACTTAACACTTGGCGAAAGTCAAAACATAAAAAGGTTCTACATTTTTAACTACTCCATGCAAAAAATGGCAGTGCGGCATTGTTGCCATTCGAATTCACTCTTCATCATCTTTTGTTTTTTGTGTTCCTTTCATTTTCAGTCGATGCAACAGTGAAAGGTATTTGTTTGATGTGTGTATAAATGTGTTAATTGTATTTTTCCTCTCTGGTTTTCTTCATTTCAACATGAGTAGTTGATTAATTTCTTATTGTAAATGCTTGATTTCTGTTGTGATAATCAAATTCAAGTCAATAATGTGAGCATATTTTGCCATGCCAAATCAATAGTTACTGTCAACAGAACGTTTCCAGGACCTACTATCTACGTTAGAGATGGAGATCAAGTTCTAATCACTGTCACCAACCATGCGCAATATATCATCTCTATCCATTGGTATGCAACAATTATGCAACCATAAGTTTTGTTGTCCATTATTAAACACTGTAAATTTGTCTATCTTCTTTCTAAATGTAGGCATGGCTTGTAGCAGGATCGCAATGGTTGGGCAGACGGACCCGCTTATATAACACTGTGCCCAATCAAGACCGATAACAGTCATACTTATGATTTTAACATCACAGGACAAATGTGGAACTCTGTGGTGGCATGCTCATATTTTGTGGCTAAAGGCAACCATTAATGGAGCTATTGTCACAATACTAAAAAAAGAGATGCCATTTCCATTCCCTCAAGAAACTAATATAATCCTAGGTCAGTAGATCACCTCTAAAATTGAACGTTTTTTAAGGGACTAAAATACATAACATGCAAAGATATTATTTCTGCTGAGGAATGGTGGAATTCAGATGTTGAAACAATTGTAAACCAAGCTAATAAGTTAGGCTTGCCACCGCAAACCTCAGATGCTCATACAATCAATGGCAAACCAGGGCCCACTTCTCTTGCTCATAGAAACATAAATCACTCTAACCTTCACATTAAATTACTAAGAGAAAATCACTGCATATTTATGAGCGAGTAATATACATATATTTCACGCCCTTTTATCTTTATATATATATATATTGCGTATCTTGAGCTTTATGAGCATTTTGATTGTGTTTTGGGTATGTTTTGCAGGTCAAAATAATAATAAGGCTTACTCAGACTCAACGAGAGATAATTTAGTAATTTTGGAGTTAATTTAGGACAATTCCAGCGTGTCCTGACGCTCCAAGAGCATCCCAATTCGTTGCTTCAGTAAAATCATCCAGAGAGCCAAGCTTGTAGCGCGTTGCGACGCACCAATGATGATGAAGGGGAGTCGCGATGTGCACAAATGCGCGTCGCAACGCAGAATGCGTTCCTAGTTCACCCAGAATCTAATTTTTAATCAGGAAAGACCCCACATACCACCTCTATGCTCAAGCTCCTCCCAAAACAAAAAATCAAGCCTCATAACGTAATTTTGGAGTTTTAGAGCATAAAAGAACGCTTAGAGCAATACAAGGACGAGTGCTTCAACTAGTGCAGGAGATTAAAGGCGAAGACTACAAATGAGAGTTCTTTCTTTCCTTTTCTCTCTAAGCTTTATCTTTTATGAGTTCTTGGCCTGTTACAATGATTAGCTTGTATCTATTGAATATTATGAGGAGCTAATTCATTAAATCTTGGGTTGTAATTGTTAGGGTTGGTTATTTGAGTGCCAATCCGTATCGTATTTATGTCTGATTCATGAATACAAATAATTTTTTTCCATAATATTACATATTAATGGTTGCACCTCTTGTTTTTATATACGTATTCTGACAAGAACTCACTTGGGTTGGAAACCAAGCAAACCCCCAAGCATCTTTCTCAAAACCCCAAGAACTTTGAATACTGATTTTGTAGGAACAAAACCCAACCAAGATCAGCCCCTAACCATCATGAAACTCACGTCCATGATAACCACAAGCATGAAATCAGATTGTATTTTGCTAGCAATGGAGACGCCACTAAGTTGCCAAGCTTAGATAAGTCAATTTGAACTTGAAAATGGGAATCCCTCCCTCACAAGAAATTTAGCCATAGACAAAGCTTAAAAGCTTGAAAGTTTCTCAAAATGTCGTGTATGTTATTCAAAGAAGAAGAAAACAAAGTTTAAATAGGTTACAAAGAGAAACCCTAAATGTGTGAATGGATAAAAATGTCCATAAAGTGAAATTACCAAAAGACCTAAAAACTACCCAAAGCTTTCACTCAAGCACGTCCCCAAAAGTCTTTTCCAACCTAAAGTAGCTTAAAACAATGATTAGAAACTAATCTAACTTAAGCTAATTTGAGGTGCTTACATCAAATATTAATTAATGTGCTTACTCAATAAGCAAGGTTCTAAGCATAATTAACCCTAATGACCTGGTCAACTAGCTTAATTACATCATAAATAAAGTCAACTTGTCGAGCACAAATGACAAAAATGCCCCCATTTGGCCGAATTCAACATAGTCCCAAAATAGGTCAAATCGGGTCAAAAGGGTGCTGGTGCTGAAGCTGCTCTGCTATGCTTCAGTCTGAGCTGATCTGGGTCAAATGAAATAGCTTGGGGACCTCTTTGGTTATGCCCATATATGTCTCTGGTGTGCACTTGACTTGGTTGCTGCAACTGGTCACATAGCTCTGAGCTAGTCCCGCAAAGGCCTCTCTGATCTTCTTTGCTCTTTGGTGTGTGATTGGACCTGTTGGCAACTGCATGGGTTCCTCCAAGTTGTTAGCTGCATCCTGTAATGTCTCTGGTGTGGTTGGACTCATGTCATTCCCTTCTTATTGAAAAGGATTCGACCTCAAATCTGAACCGGCATCAAAATGAGTTAAGTCAGAAACATTAAAAGTAGCAGATATGTTGTACTCACCTTGCAAATCCAGCTTATATGCATTGTCATTGATCCTTTCCAAGACTTGAAAAGGTCCATCTCCTCTCGATTGTAGCTTGGATCTTTTCCTCTTGCATATAAAGCCACACCCAATTGCCGGGGTCAAACACAATGCGTTGGAAACCTATTATTCTCACCAACTCTGCCTTTCCCTTATCATTCATACTCCCAAGCTTAATAACAATCAAAGATAATAAATCCACATGAGCTAAAGAATTAGAATCATAATCAATCTCATAAGGCAAGTAAAAACTAGAAGGATGAATGCATCTATTATATGCAAACTCTGGCCCCGTTATTGCGTCTGTGATCTTCTTAGCTCTTTGGCGTGTGATTGGGCCTGTTGGCAATTGCAAAGGCTCTAATGTTCCTTGGGTGACTGCATTCATGTCAAATGTTGTCCCTTGGATCATGTCATATTCGATCTAATTACGATTAGATTTGGACTAAATATGATTTAATGATATGTATATATTAGACAAAGACCCCCAAGATTAACAACGTAGTGTGCAGTTACAATGTAGTTTGTAATTGACATTGGGAAGCACCACTATAAGTTGTTTATTTTCAAATAACATTCCTGGTCAAGATTTACTAACACGGGTCGGTTAGTTAAATCTGCTGAGACCAGTACATGTCGTATATCGAGACTTGGTATGATGGTTTATCCCAATAAACCATGAGTCTGGCGAGAGTCGTATAGACGTGTAGGTGTTTATATTGGATAAACATTGAACGACTCAAGATATGGCCTGATCGTTAGGTGTGGACTGATCCTCAGGATATCTTGTGTGTATCAAGATAAGATCCGTCAGTTCTGTGTAGATAGCATAATATTCAATATGGGATTAGCAATCGATTAAATCCATAGGCCCGTGGTACACTGTAGAAATAAATTCTAAGTGTATTTAAGAGATTGCTAATAGAATCGTCGACGAGATTATACCTATAGAGATTTGTATTTAATGTAGTGGTTTTATTGGGAATATCCGATATCGCAGCGGAACGCGGAAAATCAAAATTTTCCGATTTCAATAATTTATCTTGGATCAATTAAATAAACTTATTTATTTAATTACCTAATACTTAAAAACTGAAATTTAACTCAAGAAATCATATTTCTTGAAAATTACCATTTGACTCCTAAACTTTACATTTTGTTCATTTTAGTCCTCAAATTGTCAAAATATAATTTTCGATGTTTCTAAATCAATTCTAAAATGATTTCCAACATGTCCAACACATCAAAAACAAATTGCAACAAAATCCCCAAAAATTCTCAAATTGCCGAACAGTCCTCAATTTTTCAGTTTTTACAATTTGGTCCATTTTTGCTCAAAACATGTCAAGATCAAATTCAATCAACCCAAAAATTAATATGCATCATATACACATCATAATACATCACATATATGAAAAGCCCTAAATTTGGAAAGGGTTATGAACCCTAATTTTACAATTTCTTCAAATTGATAAATTACACAAAATTGAACAAGTTCAATACTTTAATTGAATCTTTGCTACACCAAACAAGTATCACCATAATGAAACAACTCAATAAAAATTCTAGGTCATCAATGAGTGGCTAAGCAACTCTAGAATGACAACTTGATTACCAATTAATCAAAAGAGAGCTTAAGAACTTATTTCAAGCTCACTTTGTTACATAAATACTTTCATCTTTCAAACAAGTTCACAACCATTTAAACACAAACTAAAAATGTAGAGACAACATCCTAGCAACACATGTTGAAGCTAAACATGATAGAAATAATTTCTTAGTTGAAAAGTTTAAGAAAAAACATACAAAATCAAAGTATTTTCAAGCCATTTCCTTTTTGTTCTTCAACTTTGCTCTCAACCCTTTTGTTATGTTTTTGGTAACTTGTTTAACCTAATGAATGAAAAATGAAACAAAATAATTTATACTCTCCAAAATTGCCCTTGGCCGAATTTGTGAGCATAAATAATATCTAGATATTTTTTTTATTTCATTAAAGTCAATTTTATCAACTTGTGTATTTGATCATTACTACATTTAATGATTTACAACAAGTCAAATAAATCAACTAAAGTCATTACCTAATGTAATCATAACTTAAGATATTTATATTTTAATTACTTTAATTATTTAGCAATTAAATAATTATTTAAATATAAATATTTTTAAATATATGTATTATATTTACTTTATATATTCAAATACACATATATTTATGATATATGTCAAATATCATAATTTGACATTTAATTAATGTGCATTTAATAAAATCATGCATTAAATACAAATACACATTAATTAGGAAATGACGATTAGGTCCATTTGCATGTACTTTTCCTTTAACCGTTAAACGAGTTATAAATAATCAGTATTATTCATAATAGTTTCCCTAGTGCTCTATGAGTATATTTCACTAGTGAGACTCTCTAGATTTAGGCATATCCGTCATGAAATCTAATTTCATGTCCATAATTTACTCACCCGTAAATTATGACGACCACGGATAAACTCGCTGAATCATACAGGTCAAGGTCATGACATATGTTTAATTCCTCCGTCACAGGTATCCGGATATATCCCAGAGATATAAATGTAAACGTCAAATCTCTATAGGGACAATCCCATCGATGTCTCTATTAGCAATCTCTAAAACGAACACTTAGAACTTATTTCTAAAGTGTACCACGGGCCCATGATTTTTATCTGATTACTAATCATTTATGGACTACATATGCTCTGTACACAGAACTAACAGATCCTATCTTGACACATAGATGACACTTTGAGGATCTTTCCACACCCAACGAACATGCGGAGGTCTGATCTAAATAGATCGGTGACATGACTTCCATCTATGCGTGGAAGATGTCTCATGTGCCCATAGTGGTATCTCCAGTCAAAGAATCACTTATACTACTCAACCCGAGAAGTTTCTTATTGACACTAGTGTACCATCCATTAAGAATATTTGGTGAGTCGTTCAGTGTTTATCTACTATAAACACCTATATGTCTATACGAGTCTCCAAGACTCATGGTTCATTGAGAAACCGTTGGAATCATATATTCTAGTATATGACATGTACCAGTCTCAACGAGTTTACTTTACTGACCAAGTAGTGTAAACCTCGACCAGGAACAGTCTAAGATTGACAACGTCATGATACAACTCAATGTCAGTTGCGACGCTTTTGCAACTGCATCAGGACTAATCATTCTAAGGTTAATTATGTCTTTACCATATGAAGAGATATATTATATTATAGAAACTACTTATTTTATTCATAATAAAACGTTTATATGAGTATTTACAAGGAAATACAACAGGGAATTGGCGCTCTGAGCTCCAATTCCCAACAAAATCTCCCACTTACTCTAGTGCCAGTATCGATTGTATCTAATAGCCATTGACTTCATATGTTTATCAAATAACTTCGGAGGTATGACCTTCATAAGCGGGTCTGCTACATTATCTTCACTCGGTACCTTGCACAAGATAATATACCCTCACGACACAATCTCTCGAATGATGTGGTACTTGCGTTCCATATTCTTCGACTTCTGATGCGCCCTCGGTTCCTTTGCTTGCACAATGGCTCCAGTATTATCACAGTATAACGAAATTGCATTCTCAATACTTGGGACCACTCCCAATTCTGTGATAAAATTCCTAATCCATATAACTTCTTTTGCAGCTTCAGAAGCTGTAATGTATTCCACCTCTGTGGTGGAATCTGCTGTGGACCCATGTTTGGAACTCTTCCAACCAACTGCACCTCCGTTAAGGGTAAAGACGAATCCAGATGTAGACTTTCTATCATCGAGATCCGATTGGAAGTCGGAATCTGTATACCCATTAACTTGCAGTTCATTTCCTCCATATATTATCAACTTATCCTTAATACCCTTAAGATACTTCAGGATATGTTTAATGGCCATCCAATGGTCATTGCATGGATTGGACTGATATTTACTGGTTACGCTAACAGCGAAACTGATATTAGCCCTAGTACATAACATGGCATACATTATGCTACCCAAAAATAAAACATAAGGTTGGTTAGACATTCTAACCTTCTCATCTTCTGTTTGCGGACACATCTTCTTTGAAAGATGAATCTCATGTCTGAACGATATATTTGTTGTCTTACAGTTACCAAAATTATACCGTTCCAAGATCTTATCTATGTACGTTGATTGGGATAACCCAATCAGCTTCCTTTCTCTATCTCTATGGATTTTTATGCCTAAAACATATATAGCTCCTCCCAGGTCCTTCATGGAGAAAATCTTACAGAGGTAAGCTTTGATGCCTTGCATCATCCCTATATCATTCTCAATTATTAGGATGTCGTCAACATAGAGGACTAAAAATACCACCATGCTTCCACTGGCCTTCTGATACACACAAGATTCTTCTGAATTCTTGAGAAAATCAGACAATCTAATAATCTCGTCGAATCCAAGATTCCAACCGAGTTGTCTGGTTCCGGAAATCTATTCCCCGCCATTCTTTTCTTCTTTGGATGTCCATTCAGGGAGGCCTGTGTACTCAGGACAGTCTAATGAAATTTGGTATATCCTCTTGCTCGCGGTGTATCCTTTGTGGTTGTTCGAGTGAGGTCATCGATCATCTTTTATTTCAGTGCCTCTTTTCATTGAGGGTTTGGTCGTCTGTGTTAGCCATGTGTGGTTTAGACTGGAGCTGTCGAGATTGGTGCCAAACTGTTAAGTGGCTTTGTCAGTTCTCTGGTGCCTCTTTATATCATCTTCTGGTTCGTCTGTCCTTTGCAGCGTCAGTTTACCATATATGGAGGGAGAGGAATGCTCGCACTCATGATATGCCTCTTAGGCCAGTTTCTGTTCTTCTATATGATATTGTTTTTGATGTTCGGAATCGTGTTAGTTCTTTACGTAAGGTGACTCCATCTTATGACAATAAATGGCTTCACCTTTCGTGGCACTTGCTCGATGACATCTTTAGTTGATCTATTGTAGCCGTTTGGCTTTCTTCTAGGAGGGCTTGTCCTCTCTAGATCCTGGGGGATGCCCCTTTGCTCTTGTATAGTTTTCTTTTGGTTATAATTCTTACCTTATCCAAAAAAAAAAGAAACTTGTTTAAGTCCATAAATGGACTTCTTAAGCTTACATACCATACCCGAGTTCTCGCTGGATGCAAAACCCTCCGGCTATTCCATATAGATTTCTTCATCAAGAAATCCATTTAGAAAAGCCGTTTTGACATCCATTTGCCAAATCTCGTAATCATGGTAAGCAGATATAGAAAGCAAAATCCTAATAGACTTATGACATGAATCCAGCAACTCAAGGAACAAATGACATGAATCCAACAACTCAAGGAACATTATATCCTTTGCAATTTCCAACAGGTCCAATCACACGCCAATGAGCTAAGAAGATCAGAGACGCAATGGCGGGGCTAGCGCAGAATGCCATGGTTGAGTGTGACAGAAAACTCCGGGGCATATTGGCGTCATATAAGGGCTTCAATGGAGTGGGTCCAAAGTTATTTCACTTGACCCAAGTCATACCAGAGTAACGCACCAGCAATCTTGAAGCCGAGTATATTTTTAACGGATCAAGCCGATTCAAGCCCGACACTAAATATTCGGCCAAGACAAGACTTATTGGACTTTATGACACATCATTATGCCTTTATACATGGAAGCCACAAATATGGAGGACTTTTGGTGCAAGGAAACAACTTTAGACAAATTTGGAAAAGTTTTCCACATTTGTTGACTTTTATGATTTTGTGTTTTTACTTTAGACTTTTTTGGCAAAGTTATTTATTAAGTCTTTGTTTGTTATTGATTAAGTCTTTGTTTCTTTTGACTTTGTGTTTGTTATTAAATGTCTATTAAGGGCATGGCCATTTAATAGCCATTAGTTAGCAACTTAGGGTGTTTTGGTCATTTTGCACCCATTAGGGTTTCTTTCATTGTACTATTTAAACTCATTTCATCTTAATGAGAAGCTAATCACCAAATTTCGAATTTCATCTTCATTTTGAAGTCTTGGCTATTGCCTAAATTGCTTAAGGGAGGGATTCCCCTTATCTCATGCAATCGACTTATCTAAGGCGTGACAACCTTAGTGGCGTCTCTGTGCTAGCAGAACACTTCAAGGAATCATCTTAAGGGTTCTCAAAGACAATTTCTTTATGGGTCTTCTTTGTGGCCTTGGAAGGGTTTTGTTCCTACAAAATCAAATTCGCGGTTCTTGGGGTTCTGTCCGTTGCGAGTTCCGCATCAACTTAAGCATTACTACTGGCGAAAATATTTCATCGTAGTCGACGCCAGGTCACTACGTACCTTTTGCTACCAATCGGGTCTTATAGGTTTCAACCTTTCCATCAGGCTCGCACTTCCTCTTGTAAACCCATTTACAACCAATAGGAACAATTCCTTCGGGAAGCGGAACAAGTCCCAAATTTGATTCCCATGCATTTAGTCTAACTCGGATTTCATGGCATCTTGCTACTTCATGGAGTCGATGTCCAACATTGATTCTCTTTAGGTAAAAGGGCCAGTCTCTTCAACTAAAAGAACATCGAGATTCTTTTCTTATATCAAATACAAGCGTTCATGAGGTCTAGATATTCTTTGTTATATACGGAGTGTGTGTGTTGATGGTTATGCATCTACTTGAACTTCAGGTTCCTCCGTTGGTTTGTTGTTTTCAGGTTGGACTTCATCAAGTTCAACCTATCTATGATTACCACCTTTTGATAAAAATTCTACATCTAGAAATTTTACGAAGCGAGCTACGAACACATTTCGATGCTTTTTTTTTTTGGATAAAGTAAGTATTATAACCAAAAGAAAACTATACAAGAGCAAATGGGCATACCCCAGGCAACTAGAGAGGACAAGCCCTCCTAGAAGAAAAGCCGAAGGCTACAAGCAAAAGAACAATCAGAAGATGTCAACGGGCAAGTGCAAGAAAAGTGAAGCCATTTATTGTCATAAGATGGTTCACCTTACGTAAAAGGCTAGCACGGTTCCGAACATCAAAGACAATATCATAAATGAGAGTAGAAACAGGCCAAAAAGGCATATCATGAGTGCGAGCATTCCTCTCCCTCCAACAAACCTAAACTCTTGCCCTCGAGGTGAAAGCTTATCTTGTTGAGCCATCCTGACATAGGTAGGACTACCCCAAACCTTAACATAATTAAGATTTGGTTTCCTACCGGTCCATATCTCATATGGAGTCGTAGGAACAGTTTTTGAAGGAATCTTATTCAAAAGATGTGCAGCTATTAAAAGAGAGTAGCCCCATAAGTAATAAGGAAAATCTGTAAAACTCAACATAGATCGGACCATATCCAATAAAGTTCGATTTCTCCTTTCAGACACTCCATTGTGCTGTGGAGTACCTGGAGGAGTATATTGAGCGAGAATCTCATTCTCCTTCACATAATCCACGAACTCACTACTCATATATTCGCCGCCTCGATCAGATCGAAGGCATTTAATATATTTACCAGTCTAATTTTCTACTTCATTACGGAACTCTTTGAACTTTTCAAAGGTTTTCAATTTATGTCTCATTAGATAGACATAACCGTACCGTGACAGATCATCGGTAAAGGTAACGAAGTACGAATAACCACTGTGAGCAGTCTGACTTAGTGGACCACACACATCAGAATGTACGAGTTCTAGTAAGTTAGTGGCTCGGTGTCCAACATCAAAAAATGGGGCTTTGGTCATCTTACTGACACGGAACTCACTTGGATGTTTAAGGCCAAGCAAACCCATTGCAACGGATAGAACCCCAAGCACCACGAATTTAATTTTGTAGGAACAAAACCCTTCCAAGGCCACAAAGAAGACCCACAAAGAACTTGTCATTGAGAACCCTTAAGATGATTCCTTGTAGTTTTCTGCTAGCACGGAGACGCCACTAAGTTGCCACGTTTTAGATAAATCGATTGCATGAAATAAGGGGAATCCCTTCCTTAAGTAATTTTTGGACAAAGCCAAGCTTTCAATATGAAGCTAATTTCGAAATTGATGATTCCTTTTCATTAAGAAATAAATGTTACAATATATAGTACAATAAAAGAAACCCTAATAGTGAAAAAGACCAAAACACCCTAAATTGTTAACTTATGGCTAATTAAAAGCTATGCCCTTAATGGTCATTTAACAACCTAGACAACTTTCTATTTTTTGGATAAAGTAAGTATTATAACCAAAAGAAAACTATACACGAGCAAAGGGGCATACCCCAGGCAACTAGAGAGGACAAGCCCTCCTAGAAGAAAAGCCGAGAGGCTACAAGCAAAAGATCAACAGAAGACCTAGACAACTTTCCAAGAAAGTTAATCCAACAAAGATGCCTAATAAGTCAACAAATGTGGAAAACTTTTCCCAAAATGTCTAAAGTTGTCTCATTGCACCAAAAGCTCCTAAATTTCGTGGCCTTCATGTAACAAGGCCCAAAGGCCCAAATTATGTGTCTTAAGCCCGTTAAGTCTTGTCTTGGCCGAATATTTGGTATCGGACTTGATTCGGCTTGATTCGTCAAAACTACTTCTATATTGGGCTTGCGTCATTCTCATTTATTTCAATTCAGTTCTGTAGGTTTGAAAGTTGTCTTGGACTTGAAGATTGAATACAAATTAACCCACAATAAGCCCAATTGAACTTTGTCGTCGAGGACCCTCTGGAGGGTACCCTGGATCATATCATTCTCCCTCTCTTGAAATGGATTCGTCCTCGAATCTGAACCTGGATCATAGATAGTTATGAAAAAATCAATTGAATGATGATCTTGGAGTATAAATGAATCATAGTTTACCACTTGCACCTGCAATGAAGAAACATAAATAGTAGAGAATATGTTAGGTAAAAACTTCACTACCACATCCACTTCATTTTCACTCGCTCGAATCGCTTCATCATCACCCATGGCCACTATCTCAACCTTACTTGTAAAGACCTCACACAAATGCTCAGCTTCACTATGTTTTTCAACCTCAAAGCACACTGCCTCACAAGTGTTTACTCCCTCAATGCTCACGGTCTCACAAGCATTTCCACTCACAATGTCACTCACAACAACACATTCATAACTCTCGGTCTCACAAGTGTTTACTCCCTCAATGCTCATGGCCTCACAAGCATTCTCACTCATTTTAGCCTCGCTAATGATCTCTCTTTCAATAAAACTCTCGGCCACTACCCCAACTTGTGACGTACACTCTCATTTACAACAAATTCTTCAACAATCTCATTACCCATGTCATTTTCTGATGGCTCCACATAATGTACTTTATCGACATTACCATGTCTCTCACTACTCGTACTTCTCTGAAAATACAACACATCATCATATGTCTGTTGTGGTGTTAAAGGAATGATAGTAATAACTTTCTCACCATATTTGACCTTATACATATTCTTGTCCACATCATAAACCACTTTGTTAAATTTATACCAAGGCTTGCCCAATGATATATGTGTAGTACTCATAGGAACTACGTCACAAACTACCTCATCAACATATTTTTCCCCAATAACAAAACTTACCACAACTCTATAACTAACCTCAACCTCGCCAAATTCACTCATCCAAATGTAAGGTCTATCCATAGGTATCAATGGTAATCCCAACTTTTCCACTAGTGTAGTACTAGCAAAATTAGTAGGATCTTTTCTGTTGATGATCATACTACGCGCTCTATAGTTGATACGACATCTCGTACGAAAGACGAAGACCAAATTATTTTGAAAATTTCTATCCATGGTCTCAAATTCTTTTTCCATCTCAAAACACAATAAAGACTAAATCAAAAACACAAAGTAAAGATATAAAAAATCAGACCTTGGAACCCTAAGCTCTGATACCAAATGACCCGGAACTCACTTAGATGTTTAAGGCCAAGCAAACCCCTCGCAACGGATAGAACCCCAAGCACCGCGAATTTGATTTTGTATGAACAAAACCCTTCCAAGGCCACAAAGAAGACCCACAAAGAACTTGTCTTTGAGAACCCTTAAGATGATTCCTTGTAGTTTTCTGCTAGCACGGAGACGCCACTAAGGTTGCCACGCCTTAGATAAGTTGATTGCATGAAATAAGGGGAATCCCTCTCTTAAGCAATTTTTGGACAAAGCCAAGCTTTCAATATGAAGCTAATTTCGAAATTGATGATTCCTTTTCATTAAGAAATAAATGTTACAATATATAGTACAATAATAGAAACCCTAATAGTGAAAAAGACCAAAACACCCTAAATTGCTAACTTATGGCTAATTAAAAGCTATGCCCTTAATGGTCATTTAACAACATAGACAACTTTCCAAGAAAGTCAATCCAACAAAGATGCCTAATAAGTCAACAAATATGGAAAACTTTTCCCAAAATGTCTAAAGTTGTCTCATTACACCAAAAGCTCCTAAATTTCGTGGCCTTCATGTAACAAGGCCCAAAGGCCCAAATTATGTGTCTCAAGCCCATTTAAGTCTTGTATTGGCGATCTTTTTTAATGGAGAAAATAGCTCTCAACTTTCCCTTCCCTCTCGGCGATTCCCGTCTTAGATCGCCGTGATTTTTTTTAAAAAAAACCCTTTGTTTCTTTCAGATCGGCTCTGGTCATCTACTAAACCGATTAACCCCGTGCTTTTTCAAATCGTCTTGTACCCTGTTTTCTTTAAATAACCCGTTGTCTTCTCAGATCGGTTTTGGTCATCTACTTTTCCGTTTATCCCTTTGTTTTTACAGATCTTTTTCTCATTTCCCTTATTTGCTTTGCCTTTACTGCTCTCTTTCTTCCTCCTCACCCGTCTTTCCCTATGCCTCCATCTGGTGTTCCTGTTGTGGGGCCGCGCCTCCCTGGTGCTGGCCGCAAGGCTGTTAGGGCTGTCTCTGTTGCCGCTAACGCCTCGCCTCCTGTGGATCTTGGCATTGGTTGTTTGAAGCCTTCGACGGGTCTTGCAAGCTCACCTTTGATCTCCGCTTCGGCGCCGGCGTCAGTGACCAGTTCTAAGCCTTCTGTTTCAGAAGGTGGTCCTGCTGGCTGTTCGGGTTCTTGTCGGTCTGGACATGGCGCTCCTTCTGAGTCAGTCAGCGGTGCTTGTGTTTCTGGACTTGGCGTTGTTGGTACTTCTATTGGCTGTTTGGTCGATGGTGATGTGAGTTTGTTGAATGATGTGCGTTTGGGTTCTGGTTCTGGTGTTGATTGTGTCGTTGTTTGTGATCCGGGACATGGAGTTGTAGGTGGTCTTGCTGGCTGTTTGGGTTCTAGTCAGTCTGGACATGGCGTACAATCTGAGTCAGTCTGCACTGCTTGTGTTTCTGAACATGGCGTTGTAGGGAGTTCAGTTGGCAGTTTGGTCGCTGGGGATGTGGGCTTGTTGGATGAGGTTTGTTTGGGTTCTGGCCATGGCGTTGATAGGGGTTCTGTAGTTTCTGGACCTGGTGTTGACGGGGGATCGGTTGACTGTGGTGCTGCGGTTGGCTGTGGTTCTGGAATTAGTATTGACGGGAAACCGGTTGGGGATGTTGGGATACTTGTTGGTGAGGAGTCGAAGTCCTCGGCTGTGGCAGTTTTGATGGATACTGGGACTGTTAATGGTGTTGTTTTGGGGCAGAATGTTGCCAAGTTGACAGGAAGAAGTGTGAGTGGTGATGCTTTGAGTGTGAGTCAGGTTGCTGTGCCTGTTGCTTCCGAGGCACCTGCAGTAGTCGAGGGGGGTAATTCTGGTTGCCCTAAGAGTTATGCTTTTGCGTTGCATGGACCTAAAGGAGTTGATCCTTTGGATTCGTCAAGTTCTTCAACCGCTTTACATTATGTCAAACCTAATGTTATTGATGGTAAGGTTGTTGTGTGCCCCCTGCTGAAGTTATTGAAGAAGGCAGCGTGTATTGGCGGAGTACAGTAGTTGGTTACTTTGAGGGTAAAAGACTCCCTTTTCAAACGGTCAACTCTATTGCACACAAGTTATGGGGGAGGCTAGGTTTGCTTGAGGTTCTAACCTCCGATAATGGTTTCTTTTTGTTTAGATTTAAGAGCCTTCAAGAGGCTAGTGTGGTTTTGGACGGAGCCCCTTGGCATATGGCTAATAGACCGTTGGTCCTTAAACTTTGGCATCCTGAATTATCTTTGACTAAGGAGGACTTGTTCAAGGTTCTGGTCTGGATCAGACTCTTTGATCTGCCTTTTACTTTATGGACGGCGAAAGGGATTAGTTGTGTGGCTAGTGCAGTTGGGAGACCTCTCAATGCTGACCTTATTACCCTTTCCAGGAAACGGCTCAGTTTCGCTCGAGTTTGTATTGAGATTGATGCTCGGAACCCCCTTGTCGAGGAGATTGTTTTCCAAAACCCTAATGGTGCTAGGGTACCTATTAGGGTTGAGTTTGAATGGGTTCCTGTGAAATGTTCCATTTGTGAAGTTTTTGGCCATTCGGTGAATTCTTGCTCTAAAAAGGCTCCAAGTAAGGAGGTTAGTGAACCTTCTCAGTCCTGTATTCCAAAGCCTTCTATCCCGTCTATGGATAAAGTTGCTATGGTTGACACTACTAAGGATCAGGAGGGTGCCTGGATCCCGGTCACTAAGAAGAAGAAAGGCAAGGGAGCATCTGTGACCACTCCTGTTAGCTCGAGCGGTGATGTGACTCAGGATGTTTCCACTGACATGACTCTTGTTTTGGGTGAGTGCTCTTCTAATGGGTTGGAATCGACTCTGGTTAATCCTCATTTGCCTGTGGTTTCTTCTGAGACAGTTTCTGTGGAGACAGATGGAAATATGGAAGGTGAGTGCTCCCGTGCTTCCTCACATATTGTTGAGGATCTTCCTAAATCTGATTTACCTGAGTGGTCGCCTTCTGTAGCTTATGATTCGTCTACTCCAATGGTTAACAGTTTGGCTAATAAGGCCATTGACTCTCTGGATTTCAAGAAATTGGCTTATGGTAACAAATCTAGAAAGGGTTCTTGTGGTAAGAGGAGTCAGAAACGGCAGTCCCCTAGGGGGGTCGTCGACGCTGATTTGTTTGGTTTGGCTATATTCTTCTCTGTTTTAATGATTTTTGGTTGTTGGAACATTCGGGGTCTCAATGACCCATTAAAACATGCTGAAGTTAGGAGGTTTCTTTGTGATGAGAAGCTCTCGTTGTGTGGTTTAGTTGAAACCAAGGTTAAAGAGGTTAATTTTGTGAATGTCTCGTGCGATTAATCCTCATGGAAGGTTTTTTGCCACTCTGATTGACAAGAAACCCACTTGAAATTCGAAAAATCAAGCAAACCCCAAGTATTTTTCTTAAGCCCCAAGAACCTTAATCAATGATTTCGTAAGAACAAAACTCATCCAAGATCAGCCCTAAACCACCATGAAACATTGCCCATGATAACTCAAAAACATGAAATCAGTATGTTTTGCTAGCAATGGAGACGCCACTAAGCTTGCTAAACTTAGATAAGTCGATTTGAACTTGAAAAGGGGAATCCCTCCCTTACAAGATTTTCGGCCAAAGCCAAAGCTTAAGAGCTTCAAGGTTTTCTTACAAATTCGTGAATGATCTCTCTAAGAAGAGAAAAACAAAGTTTAAATATGCTACAAGCTGAAACCCTAAGGGCGTGAATGGACAAAAAAGTCCCTAAGGGTGAAATTACAAAAATAAAAGGCCAAAATCTTCAAGTCTTCAAAGGCTTCATTCAAACTGATTTGGGCCAAGTTAAGTAGCTTAGGGCCCTCTCCATTGAAGCCCACATACGTCTCTAGTGTGTCTCTGATTTGTTTGTTGTAGTCGGCCATAAAACTCTGAGCTAATCCCGCCATTGCTTCTCTGATTCTTTTGGCCTTCTGTCTTGTGATTGGCCCTTCTGGTACTTGCAATGGCTCCATTATTTGCTGGCCATGTCCTTTGATGCTCCATGTGTGGCCTGGATCATGTCACTGATGTTAGCCCGTTTGGTCGTATCTGGGTTTGTTGGAACCCTAGTGACATTGATGTTAGCATTATTCATTCTTCAGCTCAAGTTATTCATTGTAGTGTGTCTCATATTTCTGGGATGTGGAATTGTGTAGTTTCGGTGGTTTATGGTGAGTGTGACTACGAGAAGCGTCGGGAACTTTGGGCTGACCTGATTTCTAGTGGTAGTGCTTTTGATGATTCTCTGTGGCTTGTTTTGGGAGATTTCAATGCCATCCGTTCTCCGATTGAGCATAGTGGTGGGTCTGTGGCTTGGCCGGCTTGGAAAGACGATTTGGCTGCTGTTTGGGTCAGGCTGGGTTGGATGATCTTCAGTTCTCTGGTTGTCAGTTTACTTGGTTTAATAAGCAGATTCAGTCTCCTATTTGGCGTAAGTTGGACCGTGTCCTTGTTAATTCTTCTTGGGAGTGTCTCTTCCCGGGCTCTTCTGCCCGCTTTCTTCCCCCCCGGATTTCTGATCATTCTCCTATGGTAGTTAAGCTTGCAGAGCTCCCTAAAAGGAAAATCCCCTTTAAATTCTTTGATTTTTGGGCTGATCATCCTGATTTTCTCTCTGTTGTGGTAGGGCGTGGGATATTGATGTTCATGGTACTCCGATGTTCCGTTTATGTTGTAAGTTGAAGAGTGTTAAGTTGGCCTTGAAGAAGTTTAATTTTGAGCATTTCTCAAATTCTTCTGTGTCGAGTTGGACAGAGTGCAGTATGCTTTACAGGACTACCCTAGTGACACTGCCCTGCTAGCTGAAGAAGCTAGTCTTTCGTTATGGAGACATAAGTCGGGCTGAGGAAGGATTCAATAGACAGAAATCTCGTGTTCAGTGGCTTAACCTTGTGGATCAGAATACTAAATTCTTCTTTACTGCTATAAAGAGTTTTCACAGTCGTAGCAAGATCACTTCTATAACTAAGGAGGATGGGACCCGTGTGGTGGAAGATGTTTTGGTTAGAGATGAGATTGTTTCTTTTTTTGAGACCCTTTTAGGTCATCAGCAAGGTCAGCAGGATTTTGATAGGGTGGCCCTTCAATCTGCTATTACTAGCCATGTGACAGTTGAGCAGAGTGAGACTCTTTCCCGGAGAGGTTTCGGATGAGGAGATTAAGGTTGTCCTGTTGGCTTTGAAGGACAATAAAGCTCCAGGCCCATATGGGTTTAATTCGGGTTTCTTTAAGAAGTCTTGGAATATTGTGGGGAATGATGTCCTTTGTGCTATTCACTCTTTCTTTTCCTCTGGGCGTCTCTTGAGGCAGGTTAATGCTACTTCTATTGCTCTGATTCCTAAGATTCTAACCCTTCCCAGGTTAAGGATTATAGGCCGAATAGGATCAAGGTTATCCTTCCTTCTGTGATCAGTCATAATCAATCTGCTTTTGTTGCGGGAAGGCGTATCAGCGACAATATTCTTTTGTGTCAGGAATTGGTTCAGAATTATCACTGGACTGGCGGTTCCCCGAGATGTGCTCTTAAGATTGACTTGATGAAAGCTTATGACACTGTTCGTTGGGATTTCTTGATTGAGGTTTTGCGGACTGTTGGTATTCCAGAGAGGATGGTGGGTTGGATTCAGGAGTGTATGACTTCTACTAGGTTCTCTGTATCTATTAATAGAGAGTTGCATTGTTTCTTTTCTGGGGGTCGTGGGCTATGACAAGGTGATCATATGTCTCATTATCTCTTTGTTTTGGCTATGGAAGTTCTGTCAGGTCTTCTTCATAATATGGCTTTTAATCCGGGTTTCAAGTTCCACTGGCAGTGTTCTAAGGATCGTCTTACTCATCTCTGTTTTGCGGATGACCTTATGATTTTTTGTAAAGCAGATGCATCATCGGTTTCCTTGATCAAGGATTGTCTCGGGCAGTTCAATGGTTTATCAGGTTTAATTCCGAATCCAGCTAAAAGTCATTTCTTCTCTCTGGTATCTCTTCTACCCTTCAGGGCCATCTGCGTCATGTTTTGGGTTTCCAAGTAGGGATTCTTCCAGTGCGGTATTTGGGAGTCCCTTTGATTTCTATTAAACTCCCCGGGCCTCAGATTGTGCTTCTCTTGTGGATCGTATTGTTATGCGTGCTAAGAGTTGGAGTAGTAAGTTTCTCTCTTATGCAGGTCGGCTTTAGCTTATTAAGTCTGTGTTGTTCTCCATTCAAGTTTATTGGTCTTCCTTATTTATTCTTCCTAAGTCTGTTGTTAGGAAGGTGGAGACGATTCTGCGTTCTTTCCTTTGGAAAGGTAGTACGCTCACCTCTTCTGGGGCGAGAGTGGCTTGGAGTAAAGTTTGTTTACCTCTTAAGGAGGGGGGACTGGGGATTAAGAGTTTGGATTCTTGGAATAGAGCGGTTATTGTTAAGCACATTTGGTTTTTTTGTTCTGGCCAGGTTTCATCTTGGTCGAATTGGGTTCGCTGTATTTGTTGAGGGGGAGAAGTTTTTGGGAGGTCCATTGTCCTACAGACTGCTCTTGGAGCTGGCGTAAGATCTTGGAGCTTTGTTCTTGGTCCCGACAGCGGATGAGAGTTAGGATTGGGAATAGTGAGAAGACTTTACTGTGGTTTGATTATTGGCATCCTCTGGGCCCGATTGTGGACACGTTGGGTGAGAGAGTGATTTATGACTCTGGCTTGGATATGATGGCCACAGTTGCTTCCATTATCTCTGATTCTACTTGGCGTTGGCCCCCTCTAGGTCTGCTGCTGCCCTTGTTGATGGCTCAGTCCCATCTTCCGTCTCCTTATAGTTTGAGGGAGGATGTGCTGGTTTGGGAGGATGATAGGAGTGGGAGATTTTCTGTGGATAGTGCCTGGAATGCCATGCGGACAAGGGGAACCTTGCTGCATTGGTCTCGAGTTGTTTGGTTCCGGAAGGCTATTCCCCGCCATTCCTTTCTACTTTGGATGTCTATTCAGGGAGGCCTTTATACTCAGGATAGTTTGATGAGGTTTGGTATCTCTGCTTGCTCACGTTGTATTCTATGCGGTTGTTCAAGTGAGGACATTGATCATCTTTTCTTCCAGTGCCTCTTCTCTTCGAGGGTCTGGTCGTCTGTACTGGCTATGTGTGGGTTAGATTGGAGATGTCGGGATTGGCGTCAGACTGTTGAGTGGTTTTGTCAGTTCTCCGATGCTTCTTTACGTCACCTTCTGGTTCGTTTGTCTTTTGCAGCGTCAGTCTACCATATTTGGAGGGAGAGGAATGCTCGCACTCATGATATGCCTCTTCGGCCTGTTTCTGCTCTTCTTTATGATATTGTTTTTGATGTTCGGAATCGTGCTAGCTTTTTACGTAAGGTGAAACCATCTTATGACAATAAATGGCTTCACCTTTCGTGGCACTTGCCCGATGACATCTTCTGTTGATCTTTTGCTTGTTGCCTTTCGGCTTTTCTTCTATGAGGGCTTGTCCTCTCTAGTTGCTTGGGGTATGCCCCTTTGCTTTTTGTATAGTTTTCTTTTGGTTATAATACTTACTTTATCCCAAAAAAAAAAAGTCTTGTCTTGGCCGAATTTTTGGTGTCAGACTTGATTCGGCTTGATTCGTCAAAACTACTTCTATATTGAGCTTGCGTCATTCTCATTTTTTTCAATCCAGTTCTTTAGGTTTGAAAGTTGTCTTGGACTTGAAGATTGAATACAAATTAACCCACAATAAGCCCAATTGAACTCTGTCGTCGAGGACCCTCTGTATTCAGGGTACCCTGGATACATGATTCAAAAGTTGGATAAGGTTCAATGGTGAGATCTAGTATCAAACCATTCCTCACCAATTGGGTAAGGCGTTTCACGCTTATATGACCTAGCCTCATATGCCAAAGTTTAGTATTATTAACTATAGGTAAACTACGTTTATTAATCATAATATTCAAAATATCTCTAGAAGTATGCAATGTGTAATGACCATGCTCATTTGGACAACAAAGGATCTGAATATTATGTTTATCACATAAATATAAAGAACAGTTCTTAATATTAACATGATAACCTTCTATATCTAATACAAAAATGGATATAATATTTGCTACTTATCCTGGTACAACATAGCAATCATACAACAAAAGGCTCACATTCGGCAAGGGGATCTCGCATGTTCCAACTACAACTGCATCCAGGGAGTCTCCACTCCCAAAATGCCAATGCATCTCTCCAAGCTTTAGCTTTTTACTTTCCTTCAGCACCTGTAACGAATTGCAAATGTGAACAGGACAAGCAGAATCCAAAATCCAGCTGGATGTAACAGCTTCACAAGCTAGTGAGATATCAATAATTAGAAAAATAAATGTACATTATGTAGATGCTCTCTTTTTCCTTATCTGGGCAATGTAGTAAAGACAGTTCCTTTTCCAGTACCCGATTTTGCTGCAATGATGGCATTTGTCTTCAGACGCCCTCTTGGGCTTTGCTATCTTTCCTTGTGGTGGAGGACCGAAACCCTTCTTATTCTTAGCTTTCGTCTTCTTTCCCTTTGGCTTGGACTGTGAAGACACAGAAAGTGAAGTAGGTTTCGGAGGGCGAGTCGGTACTTTCTTCCCTAGGTCCTCTTCCGTTGTGATCAGCATCCTATGTAGTTCATAGTAGGAACAAATAATCCCATTCATGTTGAAGTACATTATGAATTGGCGATAAGAAGCTGAGAGTGAGAACCAAGAATGACACTCCTACCGAGAATGTCATTCAGATGGAGATTATATTACCTCATTTGTTCGATCAAATCGATCAAGTGAAGAACATGCGAGCTCACAGCTTGCCCCTCGTCCAGTCGCGCTTGGAACAGTTCCATCGCAACTTTATGAACAACAATTTGTTCTTGGTTCATATACGATTCTCATAATCACATCATCATACTATACGCATCTGACATGCCATAGTATTGCCTCTTGAGTTCCGATGCCAGTGAACTTAAGATGTATGATTTAACTTTTAAATCATCATCTTTCCAAGTTTGGAAAACTTGTAGTTCTTCCGGTTTTGCGTCCTCAGTTACAGTAAGGGGCAGCGGACCCTCAAGTACATATCCCAACTTTTTGGATTCAAGGACAATCCTTAAATCCAAATCCCAATCAGCAAAATTCTCAGCGCCTTTTAGTTTGTTTGTATCCAACATACGCTCAAACGGATTAGTTGATTGTGCCGTCATCGCATATCTATCATATAGATTATGAAAAACGGTTAGCAGAATTAAACAGTTTCAAATAATATCGAAAGCATTAACTAGATCATGGATTCTTAATCTAAAAATATCTCTCCCATTAAATCATACAATATTGTAATCCCAAACAGAATACAAAGGATTTAATAATTAAATTAAATACAAATAGTGAAAGGTTGATCCCATGAATATATTTCAGCTCACAGATTTGGCACGCTCTCGCCTACGTATATTCATCAAGTAGACAACTCATTGTTAATCACTCAATAGTGACTTCTGGTTTCCGGTCCTGGTCGTTTCTCGTTGTGATAGCTTTGACACGTTCACAAGGAGGTGTACCATGGTTAAACTCATCAATGATAAACTCAAGCTACTTGCGTAACCCTGAAAACTTTGGCACGTTCAGGATTTCGCTTTTGCTCGAATTTATCTAGTATCAAATATACATTCGGCATAAATAAATTTCTATCGACTACACCCTCACAGCTTTTACATGTTCTCAGATGTAGTCATAGAACAGATATCCATAAACTGTATTGATAAGACAGACCATGTAACATGCATCAAATACATAATTAACATAAAACCTTATTAATTAGGGATTTTCCGCAAAAGATGTTTTTATTTTAATTAATCAAATTAAATAAATACATACATGCATAAAGTAAAGATTAAATTAAACATTGAATTTAAAGGCATAATCATATCGAGTGTTCAGAATCAGACTCGCTCTAATACCATTTTGTAGGGGTTTTATAGGGAATATCTGATATCGCAGTGGAACAGAAAAATCAAAATTTTCCGATTTCAATAATTTTTCTTGGATAAATTAAATACACTTATTTATTTAATTACCCAATACTTAAAAATTGAAATTTAACTCAAGAAATCATATTTCTTAAAAATTACCATTTGACCCCTAAACTTTACATTTTTTTTCATTTTAGTCGTCAAATTGTCAAATATAATTTTGGATTATTCTAAATCAATTCTAAAATGATTTCCAACATGTCCAACACATCAAAAATAAATTGCAACGAAATCCAAAAAAATCTAAAATTTCCGAATAATCCTCAATTTTTCAGTTTTTGTAATTTGGTCTATTTTTGTTCAAAACATGTCAAGATCAAATCCAATCAACCCAAAAATTAATATGCATCATATACACATCATAATACATTACATATATGAAAATCCCCAAATTTGAAAGGGTTATGAACCCTAATTTTACAATTTCTTCAAATTACCAAATTACACAAAATTGAACAAATTCAATACTTTAATTCAATCTTTGCTACGCCAAACAAGTCTCACCACCATGAAACAACTCAAGAACAATTCTAGGTCATCAATTAGTTGCTAAGAAACTCTAGAATGACAACTTGATTACTAATTAATCAAAACAGAGCTTAAGAACTTATTTCAAGCTCACTTTGTTATCATACATGCTTTCATCTTTCAAACAAGTTCACAACCATTTAAACACAAATTAAAAGTGTAGAGACAACATCCTAGCAACACATGTTGAAGCTAAGCATGATAGAAACAATTGCTTAGTTGAAAAGTTTAAGAAAAAACTTACAAAATCAAAGTATTTTCAAGCTTTTCCTTTTCCTTTTTGTTCTTCAACTTTGCTCTCAACCCTTTTTGTTATGTTTTTGGTAACTTGTTTAACCTAATGAATGAAAAATGAAACAAAATAATTTATACTCTCCAAAATTGCCCTTGGCCAAATTTGTGAGCATAAATAATATCTAGATTTTTTTTTGTTTCATTAAAGTACATTTTATCAACTTGTGTATTTGATCATTACTACATTTAATGATTTACAAAAAGTCAAATAAATCAACTAAATTCATTACCTAATATAATCATAATTTAAGATATTTATATTTTAATTACTTTAATTATTTAACAATTAAGTAATTAAGTAATTATTTAAATGCAAATTTTCTAAATATATGTATTATATTTACTTTAAATATTCAAATACATATATATATATATATATATGATATATGTCAAATATCATAATTTTACATTTTATTAATATGTATTTAATAAAATCATGCATTAAATACAAATACACATTAATTAGGAAATGACCATTAGGTCCATTTGCATGTATTTTTCGTTTAACTATTAAACGACTTATAAATAATCAGTATTATTCATAATAGTTGCCCTAGTGCTCTACGAGTATATTTCACTAGCGAGACTTTCTAGATTCAGGTATATCTGTCACGAAATCCAATTTCGTGTCCATAATTTACCCACCCGTAAATTATGACGACCATGGATAAACTCGCTGAATCATACAGGTCGAGATCATGGCATATGTTTAATTCTTCCGTCACAGGTATCCGGATATATCCCAGAGATATAGATATAAACGCCAAATCTCTATAGGGACTATCTCGTCGACGTCTCTATGAGCAATCTCTAAAAAGAACACTTAGAACTTCCTTCCAAAGTGTACCACGGGCCCATAGTTTTTATCTGATTGCTAATCATATATGAACTACTTATGCTCTGTACACAGAGCTGACTGATCCTATCTTGACACACACATGACACCTTGAGGAACTGACCACACCCAACGAACAAGCGGAGGTCTGATCTAAATAGATCGGTGATGTGACTACCAACTAAGCGTGGAAGATGTCTCATGTGCCCACAGTGGTATCTCAAGTCAAAGAATCACTTATGCTACTCAACCCGAGAAGATTCTTATTGACGTTGGTGTACCATCCATTAAGAATCTCCGGTGAGTCGTTTAGTGTTTATCCGCTATAAACACCTACACGTCTATTCGAGTCTCCAAGACTCATGGTTCATTGAGAAACCGTTTGAATCATATATTCCAGTATACGGCATGTACCAGTCTCAACGGGTTTACTTTACTGACCAAGTAGTGTAAACCTCGACCAGGAACAGTCTAAAAAAGACAACATCATGATACAACTCAATGTCAGTTGCGACGGTTTTGCAACTGCATCATGACTAATCATTCTAAGGTCAATTATGTCTTTACCATATAAAGAGATATATTATATTATAGAAACTGCTTATTTTATTCATAATAAAATGTTTACATGAGAATTTACAAGGAAATACAATAGGAAATTGGCGCTCTGAGTGCCAACCCTAATAGTTAATACATGTATCTCTGGAATAATCTGGATACCTGTGACGGACGGATTATAACTATACGAGGACCTCGACCTGTATGATTCAGCAAGTTTATCTATGGTCGTCATAATTTACGGGTGGGTAGATTTTGGATACAAAATTGGATTTCGTGACGGATATGTGTTGTGATATTTTATATCGTACCTCAAGTGTACGGTGTCAAGTTTTAGTATAAATGAGTTTAGAGTGTCGAACCCACAGGGATTGCGTTAACTCGCACTAAGTACTACAATTGATAATCCTAACTTTATTTAGAAATCAAATAATAAAGTTTTTAATAAATAAATATAAAAATAATTATATAGGAGGGACTAATACGATAGATATTCTAGATCCTGATTTCACCTAGCTGTCGCCTATATATTTGTCATGCCAATTAATCTTTGTTCAGTTATATTGTTTCTAAGTCAAGACTCTGAAAATATCCACTCCCTCTCTCGAGTGCCGAGTGAAAATATCATCAACTACAGACTTCGATATCTCTATAAAAATCTAGCAGTTAATAACTCATTACGCTTTATGATTCTATATTAATGACTTCAAATGAACTACAGATTCTCTCGAACTCTATAAAACTACTAGGTTAAATTCTCTATATCTATTCAAAATCCCCTCTCTCGAGTGATAGATTCTAAACATTCATCATCTTCAATTATGGCTAACAATCAAGAAGCATTAAACTCAAAAGAATATAAATAAACTTAATAAAACTTCATAACAAAATTGACAATCAATACAAGGTTTAAGCATCAGTTACATCATTCTCCAGAATTAAGGAGTTAGTTCATGACAATAGATAAAAACAATGATAAACAAGTCATGAATCTAATGGAAATCATTAGAGTTCTAAGAAAGAAACAAGAAGATAAAACCCGAATTGAATATCTTCCTCTTCGGACGTCACCGCCTTTTTCTCCTCTTCTTGCTCTTCAATCCTCCTCATTGGATCTCTAAAAATATGTATTTTGGTGTTTTATGCTGTGTATTAGCCTCTCTTTCTCAAGTTGGATGCAATGGCTCTTTTTATAATAAAATCATGCAGCTCCCCGAAAAAACCCTAATATTCTTTCTTTACGCAGCACTGCGGCGCCTGCATGTTGGCACTGCAGCGCTGCAGTCTCGGGTCTTTGTATGTCTACAATTATGGCTGCAGCGCGATAGGTAGGCACCTCAGCGCCTAGTTACGGGTCCTTGGCTCATTGCATGTCTTCATCTGGCGCCGCAGCGTGAGTAAGTTGGCGATGTGGCCCATTTTTCACGGGTTTATGTATGGCGTCATTTGGCGCCTTAGCGCAAGTAAGTAAGCCCCTCATCGCATTTGTCTCGGTATTTTATATAGGAAGCTTGTGGCTCCTCGGCACATGTAGGTTGGCGCTCCAGCGCTAGCTTTAACTTCAGTGATTTAGTTGCATCCATTGACTCTCAAAACCCGAATAATAATCTGAATCCATGCTTTTCCTGCGTTCTATTAACAAAACACCAAACACTCCAAAAGACCATTAAATTATATGGAATCTAACAAAATAATATGTTAAGAATGTCGGAATAAGTGGGTATAAACCACACTTATCAAACACTCCCAAACTTAAGGTTTTTCTAGTGTCGAGCAAAAGACAAAAATAAAAAATAAATTCAAATTAACAAACAAAAATTACTAAATTAATTAAGCCACTTTGGTAGGGATCACAATTGCATTTAGCGTATGCAACAAGCCTTTAAACCCCTAGGCGACCCTAGTGGACGAGTTATAGTCTCGTGAGGGCTTACAGCGACGACACCCACAAACGTCTTTCACACACATGCAATCATGCAAAAATATATTAATAGCAAACAAAATAGTCCTGATAGTTATGCATAATATTGTCCTCAAAGAAAGCTTATAAATGAAATTAGAGAACCTTCAAAATACGCAATTACGACTCAAATCTAAGTTCTTGAATAAATTATCTAAGCCAGACTCACAGTATGTGTGTGTATAGGTTCATTTACAGCTCGATTCCTAAGTAAGCCAACTCAATGATTTCATTTAAAAATTGAGATCGATGGGTCAAACCAACCTAGATAACTCAAGTATGCTCTGTAATTGCTTTATTTTGTGCTCAGTATGGTATGATTTTTCTTTTATCTTTCTTGTCTCTTTTTGAACTTTTTCTTCTTTTTTTTTTCAACTCACCTACCCTTTAAGGTAGCATTTCTCCTCATGGTGGTCCTAATACTCGCCCATGGGTACTTTCACGCTTATCGGTTATAGGTGGTTTATTTTCTTTCTGTAGAGACCTTTTATTTCTATCCATACCATACATCATAACACTAGCAAATCAAGATAGACATCTAAGCAAACGGTCATTCATCGACATGCAATTTCTTCAACTAGTCACCTTGTCAACTCCTTAAGTTTTCACTGCTAAAAACCTATAATTGAGTGCTTATGAGTCTAACATAGATCAACTACTCAAAGCATCAGATAAAAGTAAATTGGGCACTTATCGTTTCTAAAATTTCACCCATAAACAAACAGTATCATCATAGGATTTATGTTTTACTATCAAAGAATAAAACAATAATTTTTTTTTACTAAATAACAAGTAAACAACATGCACACACACCCCTAAACTTAAAACTTGCATTGTCCTCAATGTAAGATAAAAAATAAAGAACAAGGGTGAGGAACAACACTACTGTGCATGGAGTTGATCAGGCTCTTGCTGGTTATAATTTGGTTGCGCGGGCGTTGTGTGTTTCGTGCTACCTGCATAAATAACATGCAAAATGAATAAGTAAACAATAGCACACAATAACAATAAAAATTAAAAATAAAGAAAAATAATAATAAAATAAATGCAAGGGTTGCCTCCCCACTAGCGTTAAGTTTAACGTCTTCAGCCAGACGCAACCACCCAAATGGTCATGGTGGCTTAAATGTAGTGAACCAGGTAATCTCATCTGCTTTCTTATTTAGTATCCACCAGTTCTTATGACATGAAAAAGATAGCTTGGCAGGCTGTGGTAGTTTATCCATAGATAGTCCCCCAGGATATGTAGATTGTCCCCCAGTTGGAAATTTTGGACTACACATTCGGCAAAATTGGCTCGGCCTCCTTTTTAACCTTCCAGTGATCATCTCCAAGTGAGCATTGTCCTTTCTTTTCCTCTTTTTACGGCGCTTTGGGAGTGGTTTCAGGTTTAGAAGTGGAAAATCTTCCTTTATGCATGGTTGCACTATGCTCGTAGGTTGCTGCAATACTGATTCACCCTGGGTGTTTGCAACTCCCTTCTCTATTATATCTACCCTGTGACATTCTGCATCACCTTGAGGACTCGGCATGGTTCTGAAAGCATTGAAGGTGACTTCTTTATATTTACTGCCTAAATCTTGAGAGGTGTCTTTAATCTCTTTTCCAAAAAAAAAAAAAAAAAAAAAAAAAAAAAATCTCTTTTCCGCTCCTAAGGGTTATGACTTGACATTGCTCTTTGGGGTTGACTTCAGTGTTACTATGAAACACCCATTTATGTTGATTGGCCATGGAAGAAACAAGAAGCCCAATTTTCACTTCTAAAGATTTCAATGTTGCCCTCATATTGCCCATATGTGTTTCAATGTTATCCAGCCTTGACTCATTCTTCTCAAACCTCTCTGAAGCTGTAGATACAAATGTGCTCATGAGGTCTTTTAAGGAAGGGTTCTACTCGTCTCTTGGATAGTTGAAGCCATGAGGAGTTTGCAAGATGTTCTCCATATTAGCATATGAAAAATTCGGATGATAATAATTAGGCATATGACTGCCTCTATAGTTTTTGAAATTCCGATTGTTTATATACTGTAGTATGTTCAAATCCTGCTGCCTGTTGGGTAAAAGCATTCCATTAGCAGAAACAGCTCCAATAAACGGTTGGCTCATTTGATTTATCAATACTTCTAGATGAGTCATGAGGGACGATACTTGAGCTATCAGTGCACCAATATGATCTGCCATTTCTTCTTTTCCAACTCTCCTCCTACGAAAGAAAGAATATATATATATATATATATATATATATATATATATATATATACAGCGGAAAATCAAAAAATTACGAAATTATGATGCTGCTATCCCTTTGCCCAAGACTCATTTGTTTTGACTATTCTACAAGCCTAGGAATGTTACTATATATTCTAAGCATAAAAACTCATAAAACATGCAAAGAACATAAACTTAAACATGCTAACTATCATAAGAACTCTAATTAAAATAAATAAAGAAAAATACTTACTTGAACCGAAGACTCCTCTAGTCCTCCCTCCAATCTACAAGCTTTTCTCGAACTCCGCAAGCTCTTCCATGTTCCAAAGAGTCACCCAAGTGTGTGGCCTCCAAAGATGCACACACCAAAGCCAAAACTCAATGGCAAGACTACGCCTTAAGTGCACGTGTATTTTGCCATTGGTGCTAGCCTAGGAAAATACCTCAAAACTTTTAACTCGAGGTTCCTATAGTCAATTAGACTTAAGGATCCTCAAAATCAGTGACTTACTCTTAAACTTTAGAGTTGCTCACTTATATAAACCAAGATATGAAAGGTTTGGTGCAAAAATTTGTAAAGAATTCATTGGGTTTATATAGGTGCTCTAAAGACAACAAAACTAATTAAGAATCTGATGTGGGATAAATGCTAATTTAATCTTAGCAATTGGATCTTAATTTAGTGGTTTAATGAGATTATAAAACCCTAATAAGAGTTTGGGCCGAATTGGAATTCAAAACAAATAACAAAACTATTCACATTACTATTCATGTTACTATTCATGTTACTATTCATGTTACTATTCACGTTTTTATTTATTTATTTATTTATTTATTCCAATTCCCAAAGTTCCCCTATCATCATTCACCAATCCATAAGCCACTATGGAACCTCATAAATGATTTGTTCAATAATTAAACACATTGAACCATTTATGAACAATTCCTACAGCAATCATATATGCTGTTAAATTTGTACTGTGCACTGTTAACCGATGGTCGTTCGATTTCAATGACCAAGGTTGACATCTAGCAACATGCCAAGGCCCCCAAATGAGAAGGAAAGATATATATATACCCATTCTGTATGCGATTTACATATGATACGGTCTCTCGCCTCACTGTATCCCCACCGTTTGACCTAGAGTATGGAAAGTGTCTACCCATATAGTCAAAAGTATGATGTTGATAGTGTCATTAATCGTGCTAACCCAAAAATCTCATATGATTCTTCCGCTGCGGCCACAGTCTCAAGCACTGATCACACATATCAACCCGCGAGCTGTAATACTACTCTTATAAGAAAATATTATCCGAGAGAGTGGCGATTCTCTGTTGTATCTTTACAAACTTCATGTGTTTCAACAAATGACCCAATCATACCCTTATGACCGGATCTTTTGAACCGGGGAAGGAGAATGTCAAAGTTATTTGATCCACACATAAGATTGTAAAGACCTCAAGTCTAAAGACTAGTCATACAATCGATACATGAAAGTTCTCACAGACACATGGGATAAACACTCCATGTGAAAACTTTTGGCGGTCAGTTTGATGGACACGAGCAAGCAACTCATGCATCCATGCTTTATCTAAAAAAAACAAAAAAAAAACTCATGCATCCATGTGATACACCAAGCGGACGGATCTCCGCTAGTAGCCTATGAGATCGGCTACCCCACTTAAGGGCATATCATATCATCATGCTAGTCTCTCTGCTTTGTGGATGCCCAGATTATTCACAAAACTATGACTAGGAACGTTTAATATTAATGATTCTCATAAGGCGTGGAAGCCATCATCTTATTACTCCAAGGGCTTTATTACAATGTTTGATAACTTCCATCAACAAAAACACAAGGAATAAAGAAAGAAATAACCTAAGAACATCATATGTTAAAGCCTAGATCCTAAGGAACATTTTCCTTTCTAATAGCAAGTTGGAAAAACTCACTAAAATCCAAGCTTTCTTTGATTTCTTCTTTCTTTCTCACAAGCTTCCTTTGCTTCCATTAATGGAGTTTTTCTTTAAAGTGTATTAGGTTAACAATGAAATGAAATGAAAAACAATATATACTTGTATCAAAGATGCCTTGGCCGAAATTCACCAAACCAAATACAAGTTAATTAATTTCAATTTCATTTCACCTTAGATGATTCATATAATTTATGTAAGACACGTATAATAAAGATTGTCATTTTATTAATTAATGAAAATAGTACAAATACATGTACATATAGCCCATCCACAAGTTGGGTATATGGCATATCCCTAACATATATATATATATATATATATATATATATATATATATATATATATAACAATAAAAAATAAAATAAAAAATAAAAACAAAAATAAAACTTAAGACAAAAATAAAGAAAATAAATAAATAAATAAAATCTAAATTAAACCTAAGATTACTTTTTTTTTGGATAAGGTAAGTATTATAACCAAAAGAAAACTATACAAGAGCAAATGGCATCCCCCAGGATCTAGAGAGGACAAGCCCTCCTAGAAGAAAGCCAAACGGCTACAATAGATCAACTAAAGATGTCATCGGGCAAGTGCCACGAGAGGTGAAGCCATTTATTGTCATAAGATGGAGTCACCTTACGTAAAGAACTAACACGATCCGAACATCAAAAACAATATCATATAGAAGAACAGAAACTGGCCTAAGAGGCATATCATGAGTGCGAGCATTCCTCTCCCTCCATATATGGTAAACTGACGCTGCAAAGGACAGACGAACCAGAAGATGATATAAAGAGGCACCAGAGAACTGACAAAGCCACTCAACAGTTGGCGCCAATCTCGACAGCTCCGTCTAAACCACACATGGCTAACACAGACGACCAAACCCTCAATGAAAAGAGGCACTGAAATAAAGATGATCGATGTCCTCACTCGAACTACCACAAAGGATACACCGCGAGCAAGAGGATATACCAAATTTCATTAGACTGTCCTGAGTACACAGGCCTCCCTGAATGGACATCCAAAGAAGAAAAGAATGGCGGGGAATAGATTTCCGGAACCAGACAACTCTGGACCAAGGCATCTCGGGACTCCTCGACCTCAAAGCATTCCAGGCACAATCCACAGAAAATTTCCCATGTCTATCATCTTCCCAAACCGGCAACGGCGCCAAAAACTTGTTGAGATATTTTATATCGTACCGCAAGTGTACGGTGTCAAGTTTTAGTATAAATGAGTTTAGAGTGTCGAACCCACAGGGATTGCGTTAACTCGCACTAAGTACTACAATTGATAATCCTAACTTTATTTAGAAAACAAATAATGAAGATTTTAATAAATAAATATAAAAATAATTATATATGAGGGACTAATACGATAGAGATTCTAGATCCTGATTTCACCTAGCTGTCGCCTATGTATTTGTCATGCCAATTCATCTTTGTTCAGTTATATGGTTTATAAGTCAAGACTCCGAAAATATCCACTCCCTCTCTCGAGTGCCGAGTGAAAATATCATCAACTACAGACTTAGATATCTATATAAAAATCTAGCAGTTAACAACTTATTACGCTTTGTGATTCTATATTAACGACTTCAAAGGAACTACAGATTCTCTCGAACTCTATAAAACTCATATGTTATATTCTCTAGATCTATTCAAAATCATCTCTCTCGAGTGATAGATTCTAAACATTCATCATCTTCAATTGTTGCCAACAATCAAGAAGCATTAAACTCAAAAGAATATAAATAAACTTAATAAAACTTCATAACAAAATTGACAATCAATACAAGGTTTAAGCACCAGTTACATCATTCTCCAGAATTAAGGAGTTAGTTCATGACAATAGATAAAAACAATGATAAACAAGTCATGAATCTAATGGAAATCATTAGAGTTCTAAGAAATAAACAAGAAGATAAAACCCGAATTGAATCTCTTCCTCTTCGGACGTCACCGAATTTTTCTCCTCTTGTTGCTCTTCAATCCCCCTCCTTGGATCTCTAAAAATATGTATTTTGGTGTTTTGTGCTGTGTATTAGCCTCAAATTCTCAAGTTGGACGTAGTGGCTCTTTTTATAATAAAATCTTGCAGCTCCCCGAAAAAACCATAATATTCTTTCTTTACGCAGCGCCGTGGCGCCTGCATGTTGGTGCTGCGACGCTGCAGTCTCGGGTCTTTGTATGTCAACAATTGTGGCTGCAGCGCGATAGGTAGGCACCTCAGCTCCTAGTTACGGGTCTTTGGCTCCTTGCATGTCTTCATCTGGCGCCGCGGCGTGAGAAAGGTTGCGCCGCGGTGCCTTGTTCATGGGTTTATGTATGGCATCATTTGGCGCCTCAGCGCCTTTGTCTCGGTATTTTGTATAGGAAGCTTGTGGCGCCTCGACGCCTGTAGGTTGGCGCTCCAGCGCTAGCTTTGACTCCTGGTTGTCATTGTTTTTCTTCTCATTTGCTTCCTTCAGTGATTCAGTTGAATCCATTGACTCTCAAAACCCGTATAATAATCTGAATCCATGCTTTTCCTGCGTCTTATTAACAAAACACCAAACACTCCAAAAGACCATTAAATTACATGGAATCTAACAAAATAATAAGTTAAGAATGCCGGAATAAGTGGGTATAAACCACACTTATCAATATGCATGAATCTAGAGAGTCTCACTAATGAAACATACTCGTATAGCACTAAGGCAATAATTAATAAATAATATTCATTATTTATAAATCGTTTAATGGCTAAACGAAAAGATACATGCATAGGGACCTCTCGATAATTTCCAAATTAATGTGTATTTGGATTTAGTATATGATTTTGTTAAATACACATTAATTATTTTTCAAATAAAGTACTTGACACATGTTTAAAATATGTGTATTATGAAATATTTAAAGTAATTATGATACATATATTTAGATATTTGTATTAAGTAATTATCTCATTATTTAATTATTAAATAATTAGAATAATTAAATACAAATTATCTTTATCATAATTATGGTTGGACTTGGCTAAGTGTAATTGGTTACACTTGTAAACTTACTTTAAAAAGAAGTAGACAATTTGAATTTTGCTTCCTTTTAATTGTTAAAAATTACAAAATTGTCTTTTCTTTTTTATTGATATTTTTTGCCAATCCTAGTATATAAGGGTTTCATTTTTCATTTGCTTAGGAATTCTAAGCTTTCAAAAACACAAAAGACATAAGATACTTGAGAGGAAAAGAGAAGAAACCAAGAAATGAAGAAAACTTGCAAATTAATAAGTAATTTCAACTTTTCTTTAGAAGGAAAAATGTTTCTTTTGTTGTTGGCTACAACATATGTTGTTCACTTGTTTCTCTACTCTCTTTTGTTTGTGTTATGAAATTTGGAAGCTTGAATGAAAGATGTATGCATGTATATAAACAAACTTTGCTTATTAATGGTTAATAAGCACTCTTTTGGCCATTGGATGACTTGGTTGTCATTCTAGAGTTGTTAGGCCACTCAATGATGACCTACAATTGTTCTTGAGTTGTTTCCAAGTGGTGAGACTTATTTGGTGTTGTAGAGATTTGATTAGAGTGTTCGATTGTATTAATTTTGGTTAATTTGATTAATTTGAAAATTTAGGGTTTTGAACCTAAACCAAAATTGGGGATTTATATATATATATATATATATATTATTTTGATACATATGAGAAGTATAAATTATTTTGGTATTGATTAGAAATCTCCTAGTCATGTATTTGACAAATTAGGACCAAAATGATCAAAATGATAATTATTAGGGGCTCACAATAATTACTTAAAATTCTGGAAAAAATTTCTGGGTTATATTATCATGTATATGAGATGTACAAATCTTTTTGATAGTGATTGGAAATCACCTAAACTTGTATTTGATAATTTATGACCAAAATGATCAAAATATAAAATATTTGGGGCTTTCCGGTAATTAAGAAAAATCTGGAAAATTTTTCAGAATTATGTTTTTATGTAAATGTGATATATAAATTATTTTGGTTGTGATTGTAAATCACCTAAGCTTGTATTTGACAACTTAGGACTAAAATGATTATAATGGAAAGTTTTGGGGTTGCACGGTTTTTTACTAAAATTCTGATTTTTGGGTTAAAAAATTTGTTTTTGAGTATTGAGTGATTAAAATAAATAAGTTTATTTTAATTACCCAAGAAAAATTAAAGAAATCGGAAAATTTGATTTTCTTGCATTTCGCTACGTAACCCGAATATACCGCCCAAAACCCCAACAAAATTGGTATCAGAGCGAGTCTGATTCTTGGCCCACGATATGATTAGCTCTTTTAAATTTGATATTTAATCTAATCTTTATTTGATGCATGCATATGTTATTTAATTTAATTAAATAAGGTGTATGGCACTTTGCGGAAAATCCCTATTTAATAAGGCATTAAAGTAACTAGTATTAGGAATACTTGTTTCTTGGTCCGCATTGTCAATAAAGATGCAAATGTTTTCTTGATGATGTAGTTGTATCGTGCCATAGCTGTGCAGTTATGGCTGATGGTAGTTCATTTGCACCGGTAGAACTTATATGATAAGAGTCAAATTCAAGTTAAAGTGGAAATCCTGAACGTGCCAAAGCTGTTAAAACTACATCGGTAACTTGAGTTTGTCACTGACAAGTGAAGCCTTGATACGCCTCATGTGAACGTGCCAAACCTGTCACAACGAAAAACGGTCAGGACCAAAATCATGAGTCACGGTGAGTGTGATTGACAATGAGTTGTCTACCTGTGAATATACGTAGGCGAGAACGTGTCAAAGTTATTAGTCGAAATATATTCATGGGGTCCACTTGTCACTATGGAATTCAATTTAATTATTGCATTCCCATTTTCCGTTGGGGATTACGGTATTACGTAAAATAGTGGGAGGCATTGCTAGGTTAAAAATCAATGACTAATGTAGTGTGTAATATTATGAAAATTACCGCTTATATATGTGTGTGTGTGTGTGTGTGTGTGTTTCCTTTATTATATTGTGTATATAAAATTAAACTTCTTATCCACTTTATGCATATTATTTTTATATGTTTTCTTATCTGACTTATGGTTGTAGTTTTCTAGAATAGGGCTTAGATATCAATAGACATGGATATAATTAGATTAGTCTAAACCATCAGGAACTATTGTTTCAAATTTTCTTGGAAAATCAAGATGGTTAGTGATTTAGTTACTAAGTCATGATATATAATCTAAGAAGATATCCATTTTAGCATATAATGATCTAGAGAGAATAGTTTCTTGTGCAGTAAAAATTGACATGAATTGGTTCATGTCTCGAGATTGTTTACTGGCATTAAGAAAACCTCATTAGGTGTTTGTTTATCTGATAATGACGTTTCTTGGCTTTAGTGACCTTTAGAGGTAATGTGTCTGACACAGTTTGCTAATCAATTATTTGCAATTGTTGTGAATAGTTGAAGGCAAATCATAAAGCTAAAGAAAGTGTTGGGTTTTGGGCAAAATACCCAGGTTACGCAGCGGAATGCTGGAAAATATGATTTTCCCATTTCTTTAATTTTTCTTGGGTAAATAAAATAAACTTACTCAATACTCAAAAACATAAATTTTTATACCTCAGAATTCATAATTTCAATAAATTACCATACAACCCCAAAACTTTCCATTTTCATCATTTTAGTCCTAAGTTGTTCAAAACAAGCTTACGTGATTTCCAATCGCAACCAAAATGATTTGTACATCAAATATACATTAAAATAGAAATCTGAAAAATTTTCCATATTTTTCAAAAATTACGAAAATGCATAATTAGGTAATTCTAAATCTCTACCAAAATGATTTATACATGTCTTATACATGTATGAGAGGTCCCTCAAGTTTCCAAGTATTGCACTTTAGTCCAAATTGGTTCAAAACCATTCAAGATCAAGTCCAATCAACACCAAAATTAATATGCATCATATATACATCAAATTACAACACTTATATGAAAATCCCAAATTTGGAAATGGTTATGAACCCTAATTTCTCAAAATTCTCCATTTGGCCAATTAACCCCAAATTAAAAAACTTCAACACTTTAATTCAATCCTTACTGCACCAAACAAGTCTCACCACCATGAAACATTTCAAAAACAATTCTAGGTAATTTATGAGTGGTTAAGCAACTCTAGAATGTCTACCAAGTTATCAAATAACCAAAAGTAAGCTTAATAACACTTAATAAACTTCCTTTACAAAATAAACATGCTAACACCTTTGATTCATGCTTCAAAAAAACTTATTACAAACCCAAGAAAATAGAGAAAACATGGCAACATCATATGTTGAAGTCTAAAGGCATAGAAACAATTTTCAAGTAAAGAAAAGTATGAAATTACCTTAATTTTCAAGGTTTTCTTCACAAATCTCTTTAGCACTTTGTTTTTCTCTCAACTCGCTTTTTTTTTTGTAATCTATTTTTTAAGCCAAAATTGAAGCAAAATGAAAAAATCAAAGCTAAAACGATATGGGGTGACCGACTCTACAAGGGAAAAATTGGAATTTTGATTTTGCAAATTTAATCAAATATTAAATATGCATAAAATCAAGTGGTCAACCATTTTAATTAATATATGCACAAATGTACCAGTTACATTTCGCCATATTAAAGTGAAAAGATATTTATATTTAATTAATCTAATTATTTAACAATTAAATAATTGGATAATTACAAATATAAATATTCAAATATATGTATAATATTTACATTAAATATTCCATACTACATATATTTGTGACAAGTGTCAAATACTTTATTTGATAAATAATTAATGTGAATTTAAATCAAATACACATTAATTAGGAAATAACCGGAAAAACCTTTAAAGCGTGTACTTATCATTTAACCATTAAACGATCTATAAATAATAAATATTATTTATAAAAGTAGCCCTAGTGCTCTACGAGTATGTTTCATTAGTGAGACTCTCTAGATTCAGGCATATCCGTCACGAAATCCAATTTCGTGTCCATAATCTACCCACCCGTAAATTATGACGACCACAGATAATCTCGCTGAATCATACAGGTCGAGGTCATCGCATACGTATAATCCCTATCTTGATATGCACAGGATATCCTAAGGATCAGTCCACACCCAATGAACAAACGGAGGTCTGATCTAAATAGATCGATGACGTGACTGCCATCAAAGTGTGGAGGATGCCTCATACATCCACAATGGATCAGTACCATCTATTAGGAAATATTCAGTGAGTCATTCATTATTTATCTAATATAAACACCTACACGTCTATACGAGTCTCCCCAGACTCATGGTTCATTAGGATAAACCATCGGACCAAGTCTCGATATACGACGTGTACTGGTCTCAGCAAAATTTACTAACCGACTCATGATAGTAAATCTTGACCAGGAACTTTATTTCATAATATACTTTTAGTAGTGACAATTCTCAATGTCAATTATAAACTGCTTTGTAACTGTGCACTGCATTATATATTATCGGGTCTTTGTCTAATATATACATATCACTAAATCATATTTAGTTTCAATCTAATCGTAATTAGATCGAATATGTATATAAAAGCAAGAAGTACTACCATCAATAAGTAATATTATGGAAAAATAAATTGTCCGTATTCATGAATCAGAGATAAATACGATCCGGATTGGCACTCCAAGCACCAACCCTAATAGAAAAGAGATGTGTATAGTTGTGTGTAGAGAATATTGATTCTCACAATATGACAGCTATAGGTATTGGATACCAGATCTCTCGTCAAGTTATTTGAAATATTATTTAACGATTGTTTTGATATATGATATCAGAACTTGCGATTATTGGATAGTTACTTGTTCTTTGTATAAAGTTGTTACATATTTTAATATGACTAGTAGTGTCATTGTGGAAGGGATAAACATTAAGAAAAATATTCGGTAAAGTAAATAATTTAGAACAATGCTTTATGAGATTTTATCACTTAAGCATTAGATGCTTATTCCGTATGGTAAAGGATGGTTTGATACAAGATCACACCACATATCCTTATCCATTTAATGAATATTGTATTCAGGAATGTTATTAAATCTCATTTAACCAATGATCGTCATTTAACTAATACATTGGATGTATGTAGTTTAATAAACTATAAATTACCTTAGATAGTTTTCTTTACTTCATGACTTAGTTAATGAGTTGTCATGACTTAGTTATGCGTTTCTAGAAGAAAACATATTGAACATCTTGAATGGTTCGAGAACTTTCAATATGTTTCTGATGAAACGCGGATATAATATTTTGACTGGTTCAAAGATATTCGATATGAAGTTTTTTTTTGAAAACTGTATCATTAAAATTCATAGTGAGTACTTGAATTGTTCAAAGATCTTTGATACGATCAAACATATGAATTTATGACAATTAGTTCTAAGATTATTTAATGAATGAGATTCTTACTCAATATTATTCTTCTACGATTCCATCTTGATGGAATTGGTTAGTTGGATTAATCGAATCATATATGATTTGATTTGCTTGATATTGAGTATTACCGAATTAGTTTCAATACTCTTGGGGATATGCTCCATTAACACTAGTTCATCCTTTTAATTAAGGTTCCATTAGTTTCTACAGTTACTTATTTGATATGTATAGGTAGAAAAATCGAATCTTAAAAAGTTTGAGATTTGAATATTTCTTTTGTATAATGGTTATATAATTGAAAGTACTTGTGCCTCAGAGGTACAAGTAAAAGTTTATATTTATTCTATTTAATAGAATATTGTATTTTATTTGATAGAATATATTTTCTATGATCCCGAATAATAAAATTATTTTATTACTTAGTAAGTAACATCGGATGTTGACCATTGTAGAAAAGACTTGACTTATTGAAGTCAAATGTAAGAGTGATAAGTTATAAATGGAACTACAAAATTAATAAGATGAAATGACCCTAAGATATCTTCCGTAAAAGTTCAATAATATGTCAGAATCATTTATAAAGTATTTGATACTTAATGGTTCTGTTGTTTTCTTACTGAAGAAAATTATCATATAACTTATAGTGGGAGCGATATTTGATATCGATTCTGGAAGTTAAAATAGACCATAGATCTAAGATTGTTCGTAGCTTACTACGAGTAAGTTTTGAACTTGATTAAGCTTTCGTTATGAATTGTTTATAAAATGTGCAAATGGTTTGCGCAGTAAAAGCAATGTGAGCTTATTAAAGGTTTGACCTTTATAGTATGACAGGTTATACTCAGTAATCTATTGTAGATTCTGAGGAAACTTGTCTCTAGTCGCACTAATTGAACAATTAAAGGTCTGTTGGTTAATGTTGATATTAAATTGTGTATTTTACCTAGGAATGTAAAGTGGCATTTCTGAATGGTTTCTTCGGATAAAAAGAGATATGTTGTGATTTCTTTGTTTTGAAGAGTTCATTGTGGAATGGCCCTAGAGTTTGTGTTCTACTAAGATCACAGTTTGATATACAAGCTTAAAGAGCCTATTTTAGACTCATGTGAGCCTTTTGGAAATCCATGTTCTCTAATTTTGATATCAGTCAGATTATCTGATTTTATCAAAGTATAGAGAATGCATATGTGATGTTAGGGTTAGTGGGAGCGTACAAATTTCTTTCTAGTATTATATATCCTAACGACATTATCATTATTAATGTAATAATGAGATGTTTATAAGGTAAAAGGTTTACCCAAGTCTTCTTTTCTCCGTGAAAGCAGTGAGAGTAGTCTCTATTATATTCGATATAAAATTTTATATATGATATAAAACTAAGAGACTTGTGAAATACTCTAATTAGTCGTACATTAGATATGATCTAATAAAGGACACAACAAGACTATTTGTATGACAGTTACTATGATTGTCTCCCAGTTAGTATAACTGTTTGACAGTTAGTGTATCTTTCATATATTGTATTCATCTTTCATGAAGGATGACTCCTTAGTCGAAAGAGAAGTTGATTAGAATGTCTAATCAATCTTATGCATCATAGGATGATGGCATAATGAATACAATATTATGTACGACTAAAAGACATCAATTTAATCGTAATTATTACGAGCTATTTTGATACGCTATACACCATAGCATGTGTCTTGAAACATGTTCTTTGTTATCTTTGAGATATTAAGAACGAGTTTCTTATTCATGGATAATATAGTCTGCAACCATTAGAGTCAGATTAATTTTGAGGGTAATTATAATGTTAGACGATCTACATCATAAAGAGTCGGAAAATATGCAGTGGGAGTGTCACAGATGATTCTACTGTGCGAGTGGAATTAGCAGCAACTTATGAAGTATTGATTTATGAAGTTACATAATGACCTTACAAATTAGAAGTTTTGATATTATTGTTAAGTTTGCAGTTGTCTGCATAGTATATTGGATTTGATCCCTGAATACTTGGATAATTTAGTAGCTATAGCACAATATTGATATCGCATCTGAGTCATATTGATGTATAACTTAGGTTATACAAATATGAATGATGCTAGTTAAGGGAAACAATTTGGGTTTGTTGGACAACTTCAATATGTTATAGCGGACCTACTTGTTGTTGCCTACCTCTTGAGTGCTAGGTGAGCTCTTGAGGGCCATGAGTATGTGATACACATTGAGATGTGTATATGATAATGTGGATTGGCACTAGAGCAAATGAGAGAAATTGTTAGGGTTGGTGCTCGGAGTGCTAATTTGCATCGTATTTATGTCTGATTCAATAGTACATATTAATTGGTTGCACCACTTGTTTTTATATACATATTTGATCTAATTCGATTAGATTGCAACTAAAAATGATTTAGTATATGTATATATTAGACATAGACCCCATGATTTACAACGTAGTGCGCAGTTACAATGTAGTTTGTAATTGATATTGGGAAGCACCATAATAAGTTGTTTATTCTCAAATAAAGTTCCTGGTCAAGATTTACTAACACGTTCAGTTAGTTAAATTTGAGACCAGTACATGTTGTATATCGAGATTTGGTCCGATGGTTTATCCCAATAAACCATGAGTCTTAGGAGACTCGTATATACATGTAGGTGTTTATATTGGATAAACACTAAACGACTCCCTGAATATTCTTAATAGATGGTACACCAATGTCAATAAGAATCTTCTCAGGTCGAGTAGTATAGTGGTCCTTCGACTTGAGATACCACTGTGGATATATGACATATCCTCCACACTTTGATGGCAGTCACGTCATCGATCTATTTAGATCAGACCTCCGCCTGTTCATTGGGTATGGACTGTATATACATGTAGGTGTTTATATTGGATAAACACTAAACGACTCCCCGAATATTCTTAATAGATGGTACACCAATGTCAATAAGAATCTTCTCAGGTCGAGTAGTATAGTGGTCCTTCGACTTGAGATACCACTGTGGATATATGACATATCCTCCACACTTTGATGGCAGTCACGTCATCGATCTATTTAGATCAGACCTCCGCCTGTTCGTTGGGTATGGACTGATCCTCAGGAATCATGTCTGTATCAAGATAGGATCCATCAGTTCTGTGTACAGAACATAGGTATTCAATATGGGATTAGCAATCGATTAAATCCATGGGCCCGTGGTACACTGTAGAAATAAGTTCTAAGTATTATTTAAGAGGTTGCTAATGAAATCGTCGACGAGATTATACCTATATAGATTGATGTTAATATATGTATCTTTGGAATAATATGGATACTTGTGACGGAGGGATTATACATATGCAATGACCTTGACCTGTATTATTCAGCGAGTTTATCTGTAGTCGTGATAATTTACGGGTGGATAGATTATGGACACGAAATTGGATTTCGTGACGAATATGTCTGAATCTAGATAGTCTCACTAATGAAACATACTCGTAGAGAACTATGGAAACAATTAATAAATAATATTGATTATTTATAAATCGTTTAACGGTTGAACGAAAGGATATATGCATAGGGACCTTTCGGTCATTTCCAAATTAATGTGTATTTTGATTTAATATATGATTTTATTAAATACACATTAATTATTTGTCAAATAAAGTATTTGACACATGTTACAAATATATGTATTATGGAATATTTAAAGTAAATATGATACATATTTTTAGATATTTGTATTGTGTAATTATCTAATTATTTAATTATTAAATAATTAGAATAATTAAATATAAATTATCTTTATCATGATTTTGGTTGGACTTGGCTAAGTGTAATTGGTTACACTTGTAAACTTACTTTAAAAATAAGTAGACAATTTGAATTTTGCTTCCTTTTAATTGTTAAAAATTACAAAATTGTCTTTTTTTTTTATTGATATTTTAGCCCTAGTATATGAGGGTTTCATTTTTCATTTGCTTATGAATTCTAATCTTTCAAAAACACAAAAGACATAAGAGACTTGAGAGGAAAAGAGAAGAAACCAAGAAAGAAGTGAAGAAAACTTGTAAATTAGTAAGTAATTTCAACTTTTCTTTAGAAGGAAAAAAATGTTTCTTTTGTTCTTGGCTACAATATATATTGTTCCTCTACTCTCTTTTGTTTGTGTTATGAAGTTTGGAAGCTTGAATGAAAGATGTATGCATGTATATAAATAAAGTTTGCTTATTAATGGTTAATATGCACACTTTTGGTCATTGGATGACTTGGCTGCCATTCTAGAATTGTTAGGTCACTCAATGATGACCTAGAATTGTTCTTGAGTTGTTTCAAAGTGGTGAGACTTATTTGGTGTATAAATTATTTTGGTAGTGATTGGAAATCACCTAGTCTTGTATTTGACAAAATTAGGACCAAAATGATAAATATTGGGGGCTCCCGGCAATTACTTAAAATTCTAGAAAATTTTTCTGGGTTATATTTTCATGTATATGAGATGTAAAAATTATTTTGGTAGTGATTGGAAATCACCTAAACTTGTATTTAACAATTTAGAACCAAAATGATCAAAATATAAAATATTTCGGGCTTTCCGGTAATTAAGAAAAATCTGAAATTTTTTTTCAGAATTCTATTTTTATGTATATGTGATATACAAATTATTTTGGTTGTGATTGGAAATCACCTAAGCTTGTACAAGTTAGGACTAAAATGATTAAAATGTAAAGTTTTGGGGTTGCATGGTAATTTTCTGAATTTCTGATTTTTGGGTTAAAAATTTTATTTTTGAGTATCGAGTTATTAAAATAAACAAGTTTATTTTAATTACCCAAGAAAAATTAAAGAAATCAGAAAATTTGATTTTCCCGCATTCCGCTGCGTAACCCGAACATACCGCCCAAAACCCCAACAATAATGGATCCCATGCATGTTTAATTAACTATTTGCATATTTTTATTCTTTTAGGATTGTTATTGATTATTTATTATTCTCTTTACATTGAATGTATATTTTATTTTTCCTTGGGGCCATGCCCCATGATGTGAAAAGCCAGCGACTTACCCTGATCTGTGTTGGGAAACTTCTGAGGGCACGGGGCACAGGTCCCGAGGATTAGTCGAGGTGCGCGTAAGCTAGCCCGGACACCCCGGTTATCCAAAAAAAATGTATATTTTATTTGTCTGTCCAACAATCAAATAGTCTTGGTAAATCATTAGGAACTCAACGGAAGGAATTTGGGTTAGCCGTGGGAATAATAGCGGATTATCAAGTTCTTTTTGAATAGATTTCCCTTCAAGATAGAAATATACCTGCACGGCATGCGTAGCCAATATTAGAACTTGACTTTAATGAATTCGATTTAATTTAATTAATATAGACGTATAGTTAATTGATTTATTCTAAGTATATTCATCCAACCATTGAAAGAGACTTGTCAATAATTTAGTGTTCTAGGTTAATAATTCATAACAACAACCCAATTGAATGACAAGTACCTGAATCCATCTTATGCGTGCTTAGGTGAAGTTGCAACCCTAAGTTCTTATATTTACAAGGTTTTCCCAACACATGTTATTTGCTTTTTATTTACTCTTCACATAGATCAATAAATCAAATTCTCTTCTTAATAGTTTAGTTTAAGTTAAGTGGGTTAATCTTGGTATTAATAAGATAAATAACAAGTCCATGTTGGTACGATATCTGACTTTTATTACTGTATTACTTGAGTGATACGTGCGCTTGCGTACTAGATTTATAAAATTGCGATCACATATACATTCTCTTCTAATCTAGCTATTTCCAATTCTCTTTTAGATACTTTTGCCATGGAGGTTGAGTCAAGAAAAACATACCTCATAAGGGTTGTCAATGTTGTACTCAATGATGGGCTCGTCTTCGCCATCGCTTGTCATAACATGACTGTTGTAGAGATTGATGTAATCTACACCAAGCTTTTTACAACCGAGCTATTTTAATTACACCGGGCCAAATTACAAACGTTATAGTTAAAGATGACCAATTCATACCTCATAAAGGTTGTCAATGTTGTACTCAATGATGGGCTCGTCTTCGCCATCGCTGGTCATAACATGACTGTTGTAGAGATTGATGTAATCTACACCAAGCTTTTTACAACCGAGCTATTTTAATTACACCGGGCCAAATTACAAACGTTATAGTTAAAGATGACCAATTCATACCTCATAAAGGTTGTCAATGTTGTACTCAATGATGGGCTCGTCTTCGCCATCGCTGGTCATAACATGACTGTTGTAGAGATTGATGTAATCTACACCAAGCTTTTTACAGCCGAGCTATTTTAATTACACCGGGCCAAATTACAAACGTTATAGTTAAAGATGACCAATTCATGGTAGCAAGGCCTTTTGTTTGTGGATGCACCAATTCCTGTAGACAACAAATCTGTCATTGCCATTCTACAGTACAAATATATTCCTAGCACTCCAGTCTTGCTTGCCCACTCTGTCTGCTCCCAATGACACCAACTTAGTATGGACCTATAACAGTAAACTCAGGATCGTAAATAGCCCACAGAATCTTGCAAATGTCCATTTTCAGGTTGATCGACAACTTTTCTACACAACTGATATAAGGCAGAACCCATGTCCCTCTTGCCAACTGGTACTCTACTCATAACTTCATTGAACAACATAACTTTTGTTATGCCAAAAATAGGACTCTTGTAATCTCATTATTTAAATATCTCGGGAGTTTTCAGGACTGACTCACAAAACCGCCTTTCTATTCTATTCAATTACACCGATGCACCACTCACAGCCAACCTTGGCACTTCATTAGGAACAAGGCTCAGTAAGGTAGCTTTCAATTCCACCATTAAATTAGTGTTGCAGGATACTAATCTGCTCATGGTTGAGTCGAACCCATTTCATCTTCATGGTCACTAATAAGTCCACGAAAGTGTACTTTGAACACTACTTATATGATTGATATTGCAATTTTTTCGAAGTAATTTGGATGTTTTAATGCATTTATATTTTATATTCTTTAATTCATGAAATGATCAAATTCATACACCTTTTGGTGTGTTTTATGTTAGATAATTATGACCCATAGCATCACTATTTGTAAAAGACATTGTGGTTTTTGTACAAATTAACTATGTGACAAAGGAAATTACTATTTTATCATTTTGTAATTAGATTACTTGAATATATAAATGATAAAAGTCCTTATGATTAGTTCCGGATTAATAAGATATGAGGCAGTATCAATCCACTAAAGGTTTAATCATTAAATATACATAGTGACATGATCCAGGCAGACAACAAACCAAATGACGCATTACAAGTACCAGAAGGGCCAATTACGAGGCAGATGACCAAAAGACTCAGAGAAGCAATGGCGGGATTAGTTCAGAGTTTTATGGCCGGCTGCAACCAACAAATAGAGGCGCATGTGGGCTTCGATGGAAAGGGCCCAAAGCCATTTTACTTGGCCCAAATCAGTTTAGAATAAAGCTTTTTAGGCTTTTAAAGACTTAAAGACTTGATATTTGTGTAATTTCGTTTTTAGGGGCATTATTGTCTTTATGCCTTTAGGGTTTCTTTTTGTAACAATATTTAAGCTTACTTTCTTCTTCATTTGAGGCAACCAACGAATTTGTAAACTCAAAAAGCTTAAAGCTTTGGCTATGGCCGAATTATTGTAAGGGAGGGATTCCCCTTTTCAAGTTTGAATCGACTTATCTAAGTTTTGGCAAACTTAGTGGCGTCTCCATTGCTAGCAAAACACTACAAGGATTCATCTTAAAGGTTCTCAAGGGCAAGTTCTTTGTGGGTCTTCTTTGTGGCCTTGGAAAGGTTTTGTTTCTACAAAATCATATCGCGGTTCTTGGGGTTCTGTCTGTTGCTTGGGGTTTGCTTGGATTTCGAATCCAAGTGGGTTTCTTGTCATTTGGTATCTAGACTCAGGGTTCCAAGGTCTGATTTTTCTATCTTTCCTTTTGTTTGATTCTGTTTTTCTCTTGTTCTTTGTTATTTTCGTTTCAGTTCTTGTTGGATCTTGTTTCTGTTTTTTTGTTTTGTTTATTTCTGGATCTGTTTTTGGTGTGTTTGTTCTTTGTTATTTTCGTTTCAGTCCTTGTTGGATCTTGATTCTGTTTTTTGTTTTGTTTATTTCTGGATCTGTTTTTGGTGTGTTCTGCATATCAGTTCATTCCAGTTGCATATCAGTTCATCTTCATCACTTTTTTCCAGTTCTGGGCTTCTGTTCTGTTCTTCCTATCAGTTCGTCATAGTCATTCTGTTCTTTAGCATATGTTTAAGAAATAAGCATGTTCTTGGCGGCTGTGTGTTTTGTTTCTAAAACCCTAGTGTAGTGTGAAATCAGACCCTGAAAACTAAGTGAAGTATGAAATCAGACCTAAAACGTAACCTTTGAAATCTGCCTCTGAAATCAGACTCTGAGTTCAGACCCTGAAACTTAACTATTGAATCAGCTTCTGAGATCAGACCCTGAAACTTAGCCTCTGAAATCAGACCCAGACCAGTAGCCTCTGAAATCAGACCCAGACCAGTAACCTCTGAAATCAGACCTAGACCAATAGCCTCTGAAATCAGACCCTAACCAGTAACCTCTGAAAATTAGCCTCTGAATTCAGACCCTGAAATCAGACCCTTATTCGACTCTGAAATCAGACACTGACCAACAGCCTCTGAATTCAGACCATCATCAGACTCTGAAATCAGGCTTTGAAAACCAGCCTCTGAAATCAGAACCTAAATCAGCCTCTGAAATCAAAACCACATTTAGCATCTGACGTTATCAAAAAAAAAAAAAAAAAAAGGACTTGAGTGATAGTGATCTAGTTTGTTCCATATTATCATTTAGGTGCCCGTAGAGGGTATTCCATCAAAATTTCTATAGCGGTGCCAAATTTTCTACCGAAATTGCATACGACCGTGAATTTGCATGCTTATTTTTTTTTCCATTGTGCTAATTGTTTACTCCTTATTTCTAATTACTCTAGCTTAAATATTATTGATTGAGTCTCCGTCATTACTATTCCTATTCGCGTTTTATTTTCCGCCTGCCATATATATATATATATATATATATTATGTTGGGTCCTTTGTGTTTCATGCTGGCTTGAGGACTACATTTGGTTTGTATTCTTGGATTGAGTGTGATTCACATTTGAATTGAGGACGAACTCAAGAGTGGTAAAAGGCAGTGATTGTGAGCACAGTATCAGGTAAAAGCCAATAGAGTGCAAACACGAGTGGAGTGATATCATTCGAGTGTAAACACGTGAGATTGTGAGGATTTAGATATTTGCTTTACTTCCTATTATTTCTAATCTGTTTGTTTAGTGTTGAGATGGCAGGTCTAACTACTGATGAAAAGCTTGAGGCATTGGATAGGAAATTTACAGATATGATGGAGAATATGAATACTGCTTTGGAGAGATTGTCCAAGAGTGTAGAGAGTATTCAAACTGGTAGCGGTCCCAGAGTACCACCACCTCAGAATGTACCACCACCTCACAATGTGCCACCTCGCCGTGTACCACCACAGTATGTACCACCAGATGAAGAAGAGGAAGCTGAAAATGAGTTTGATGATTCTGATGGTTTTGATGATGTGGAGGAGAGATTTCAGCCTGGGCATGATAGGAGGCCTAATAGGAGGTTTGATAGGAGGAATGATAGGAGGGATAGACGGTTTGATGATAGAGGTGCATTTGATGCCAGAAGAGGGGATTATGATCGGAGAGGATATGGTAGGCGAGGAGATGTAGATGGTGATCTAGGTAGCATCAAGATCAAGATACCAACTTTCCAAGGCAAGAATGATCCTGAAGCTTATTTGGAATGGGAAAAGAAAAATAGAATTGATTTTCAACTGTCATCACTACTCAGACGAGAAGAAGATCAGTCTGGCAGCAATTGAGTTTACCGATTATGCTATGATTTGGTGGGATCAGCTTGTCTCTACTCGGAGGAGAAACTATGAGAGACCGGTTCAGACATGGGCAGAACTTAGGGGTCTCATGAGAAAGAGATTTATACCCAGCCATTACTATAGGGAGTTGTATCAGAAACTACAACATCTGTATCAGGGGACCAAAAGTGTTGAGGACTATTACACAGAGATGGAAGTTGCCATGATCAGGGCAAATGTAGTTGAGGATGCAGAAGCTACTATGGCACGGTTTCTAGGGGGCTTGAATAGAGAGATTGCAAACATGGTGGAGTTGCATCATTATGTTGATTTGGAGGTATGCTTCACATGGCTATCAAGATAGAAAGGCAACTCAAGAAAAAGTCAACATCCAGATTTGGTACTCAGGCTACTTCTGCATGGAAAGGGAAATGGGTTCGAATGAGAAGCGAGATGGAGGCTTTGACAAGCCTAGAGGCGAATTCAGTGGAGGCTTAATAAGCCTAGGGCCGAACCTAGTGCCAAGGGTAAAGAGGCTGCGGAACCGAGCAAAACTAGACCAAAACCTGAGGGTGGCAACTGCTAGAACTAAGGATGTCAAATGTTTCAAGTGTTTGGGCATGGGATACTATGCTTCACAATGTCCCAATAGGCGTACCTTAGTGATTGATAAAAAGAGTGGAGAGGTGTACTCTACCGATAGTGAGGTTGAGGAGGAGATGCCAGAGTTGGAGGATGCTAGTGACCATGAGGGAGCTGCATACCCGCTGGATAACTTATCCTTAGTTGTCAAGCGTGCTTTGAGTGCACTTGTTGTAGAGGATGAGAGTGTGCAGCAGAGGGAGAACATATTCCATACTAGGTGCCGTGTGAATGGCAAGGGGTGTAGTATGATCATAGATGGGGGCAGTTGTACTAATGTTGCTAGCACAGCTTTGATTGAGCGATTGGGGTTGAGTTGCTTGAGACCCGAAGCCTTACAAGTTGCAGTGGTTAAATGATTGTGGGGAGATAAGTGTGACAAAGCAGGTACTGTTGAGCTTTACCATTGGGCCATACACAGATGATGTCCTATGTGATGTGATACCGATGCATGCAGGACATATTCTTTTGGGCAGGCCGTGGCAGTTTGATAAGAAGGTTATTCATGATGGGTTCAAGAACAAGTACTCTTTCCAGCATAAGGGAAAACCCATTACATTATACCCACTTACACCTGCACAAGTCCATGAAGATCAGGTTAAGTTGCAACTTGAGCGTGACAAAGAGAGAGCGAAGGGAAACACCACCTTGGGTGAGACTAGTGAGAGTGGTGTATCTGGTGAGAAAAATAAGGCCAAGGCCGTGGGAGTTTCCAAGGGGAGTGTGAGTGAACGTAAGGGCGAAACAAAAGAGAGAGTTAAAAAGAGTTTCTACATGGGTGAGGGTGAAGCAAGGAAAGCATTCAAGGCTAGCAAGCTCATGTTATTGTTAGTCTATAAGGAGCCTCATATTTATTTTACTAACTCTGACCATTTGCTTCCTGTGTCTATTTCATCTCTTTTGCAGGATTACAGTGACGTACTGACAGAGGACATACCTAGTGGGCTTCCACCCATTAGAGGTATTGAACACCAGATTGACTTCATACCTGGAGCAGTCATTCCTAACAGACCGGCTTATAGGAGCAATCCCGAGGAGACAAAGGAGCTACAAAGGCAAGTACGGGAGTTGATGGACAAGGGGTATGTAAGGGAAAGCATGAGTCCTTGTGCAGTACCAGTGCTTCTAGTTCCTAAGAAAGATGGGACGTGGCGTATGTGCGTTGACTGCCGAGCTATCAACAATATTACGGTAAAGTATCGTCACCCCATTCCTAGGCTAGATGACATGTTGGATGAATTGCATGGTTCCAAAATTTTTAGTAAGATTGATTTAAAGAGTGGATACCATCAAATTCGCATGAGAGAGGGAGATGAGTGGAAAACTGCATTTAAGACTAAGTATGGCTTGTATGAATGGTTAGTTATGCCATTTGGTCTCTCAAACGCACCTAGCACATTTATGAGATTGATGAATCATGTTATGCGTGCATTTTTAGGTAAGTTTGTTGTGGTTTACTTTGATGACATCTTAGTTTATAGTAAAACGGTAGATGAGCATGTAATGCATTTGGAGCATGTACTTGATGTTTTACGAAAAGAACAATTGTATGCTAACTCTGACAAATGCACATTTTGCATGGATAGAATTGTTTTTCTTGGCTTTGTTGTGAGTGCAGATGGCATCGAGGTAGATGTGGAGAAGGTAAAGGCAATTCAGGAATGGCCTACACCGACTACAGTGACAGAAGTCCGAAGCTTTCATGGGTTAGCGAGCTTCTATAGGAGATTTGTCAAGGACTTCAGTAGCATTGCCGCGCCATTGACTGAGGTAGTAAAGAAGACAGTTGGTTTTCAATGGGGCGAGGCGCAAGAGCGAGCATTCCAGGACCTTAAAGCGAAGTTATGCAGTGCACCCATTTTAGCACTACCCAACTTCGAGAAGACATTTGAGATTGAGTGCGACGCATCAGGGTTAGGTATTGGAGCAGTTCTCATGCAAGAAAAGCGGCCAATAGCCTATTTTAGTGAGAAGCTGAATGGAGCAGCTTTGAGGTACCCCACGTATGACAAAGAGTTATATGCGCTTGTGAGAGCACTTGAGACATGGCAGCACTACTTGTGGCCTAAAGAGTTCGTGATCCACACCGACCATGAATCATTAAAACACTTGAAGGGTCAAGGTAAGCTGAATAAGCGACACGCAAAATGGATGGAATTCGTTGAGTCATTTCCATATGTTATACGCTACAAGCAAGGTAAAGAAAACATAGTGGCTGATGCATTATCTCGCAGGTATGTTTTACTTACTTCAATGCATGCACGGATGTTGGGATTTGATTTGATTAAGGAATTATATGAGTGTGATTCTGATTTTGGTGAGATTTATGCTACTTGTGCAAAGTCATCTTTTGGAAAGTTTTACATTCATGATGGATTCTTATTTAAAACGAACATGTTGTGTGTTCCTGCTTGTAGTATGCGTGAGTTGCTTGTGAAAGAAGCGCATGTGGAGGTTTGATGGGGCATTTTGGGATTACTAAGACTTTAGCTATTTTACATGAGCACTTTTATTGGCCTAAAATGAAACGTGATGTTGAGCGTATTTGTGATAAGTGTCTAACATGTAAGCATGCTAAATCTAAATTAATGCCACATGGTTTGTATACTCCTTTGCCTGTACCTAGTGAACCCTGGGTTGATATATCGATGGATTTTGTGTTAGGTTTGCCTAGGACAAAGAGGGGTAGAGATTCAATCTTTGTTGTAGTTGATAGGTTTAGTAAAATGGCTCATTTCATTGCATGTCATAAAACCGATGATGCTACAAACATTGCAGATTTATTTTTCAGAGACATAGTGCGACTCCATGGTATACCTAGGAGTATTGTATCTGATAGAGATGTTAAGTTCCTTAGCCATTTTTGGAAGGTGTTGTGGGCTAAACTAGGCACCAAACTATTGTATTCTACCACATGTCATCCACAGACTGACGGACAAACAGAGGTAGTTGATAGGACTTTATCTCAATTATTGCGCACTATAGTTGGCAAGAATTTGAAGAGTTGGGAAGATTGTTTGCCATTTATTGAGTTTGCATATAATCGTAGCATTCATTCTTCTACTTCATTTTCACCTTTTGAAATTGTTTATGGTTTTCAGCCACTAACTCCATTGGATTTGTTACCTTTGCCTGTTGATGAGCACGCGGGGCTCGATGGAAAAAGGAAGGCCGATTTGGTAAAGCACATACATGAGAAAGCAAGAGAGCAAATACAACGAAAGAATGAGCAATATGTTTCTCATGCTAATAAGGGAAGAAAGCGTGTGGTATTTCAGCCTGGAGATTGGGTTTGGGTACACATGCGCAAGGAGAGATTTCCTGAACAACGTAAATCTAAGCTACAACCGAGAGGGGATGGTCCATTTCAAGTTTTGGAACGGATTAATGACAATGCATACAAGCTGGATTTACAAGGTAAGTATAATGTGTCTGCTACATTTAATGTTTCTGACTTAACTCCTTTTGATGCAGGTACAGATTCGAGGTCGAATCCTTTTCAAGAGGGGGGGATGACATGATCCAGGCAGACAACAAACCAAATGACGCATTACAAGTACCAGAAGGGCCAATTACGAGGCAGAGGACCAAAAGACTCAGAGAGCAATGGCGGGATTAGTTCAGAGTTTTATGGCCGGCTGCAACCAACAAATAGAGGCGCATGTGGGCTTCGATGGAAAGGGCCCAAAGCCATTTTACTTGGCCCAAATCAGTTTAGAATAAAGCTTTTTAGGCTTTTAAAGACTTAAAGACTTGATATTTGTGTAATTTCGTTTTTAGGGGCATTATTGTCTTTATGCCTTTAGGGTTTCTTTTTGTAACAATATTTAAGCTTACTTTCTTCTTCATTTGAGGCAACCAACGAATTTGTAAACTCAAAAAGCTTAAAGCTTTGGCTATGGCCGAATTATTGTAAGGGAGGGATTCCCCTTTTCAAGTTTGAATCGACTTATCTAAGTTTTGGCAAACTTAGTGGCGTCTCCATTGCTAGCAAAACACTACAAGGATTCATCTTAAAGGTTCTCAAGGGCAAGTTCTTTGTGGGTCTTCTTTGTGGCCTTGGAAAGGTTTTGTTTCTACAAAATCATATTCGCGGTTCTTGGGGTTCTGTCCGTTGCTTGGGGTTTGCTTGGATTTCGAATCCAAGTGGGTTTCTTGTCACATAGTCATAGTATTATCGAGACTGGACATTGATAATGCGGAATAGGCTAGTATTACACTTGTGCGCGTTATGGAAGCGTAACGGCATAGTTCTCATATATTTGGGTATTTGGATACTCATGCAAGTGTAATAGGAGGTTCTGTTTACCGATGGTACGGAAACAGCTTCGCTCCGGATAGACCCCTCAGAATCTCATTGGTAGTATGACTATGTGTCTATGGGAATCCGAATCAGGGTAGGTGTATTTGGTCTTAACCTGAGACTTGCATCGCTAATACTTGCGGCAATCAATACGCTTTGGTTTTGGTCGCCCGGGGCTTTAACAGGTTCCGTGTACGCCTCTTCTGGGTTTATTGAGAACCATAGTGTATTGGGTGTGATGTCAAGATGGAAGTGCCACTTCAGTCATATGGAGATGATGATCACGCATGGATACAGAACTGGTACTCTATTATGTTGCAACTATCGGGATAATGAGACTAGTTGCTAGTGATCCGATATATGCTTCGTACGGGGCAGACACAATTCCAGCCCCAGGCCTAGCATGTGACATCTGATGATGGATCGTAATACGCAATACTTAGTATACTACACCTGGTATGAATTATGTATTCCTTAAAAGAATATTTCTGGAGAATTGGGTAGGCACGGTGCTTTGCTAGAAGCCAACCATGTCTTGTAAATCGGTGAGAACGTGGTACCGGGTACGCACGTGTTTGGATAGTCTGACGACCGGATTTACTGCCAACATATCCAGGAATCTCATGGGTCGCTTCCCAAAGATTCACCGATGACGTTTGACTCAAACATAATTAATCTGGGATTAATTAGAAGAGAGAGAAAATTAATCTAGGATTAATTACAGCAAGAATTTATCTGGGATAAAATTCGAATAGAAGAGAGAGAACGATTAATTTAGAATTAATCGATTAAATAATATATTCGATATATTTATTGAAATTAGATTTCAAAGCGGAATTAAAATTAGATTTTAATTCGGGCAAACGAATTAATTTAGAATTAATTCGTGAGTGACTTTAATATTTAATTATGTCGAAACGACAAATTCGTTAATTCGAAATTAAACGAACCCGAGCCCGAGCGAAGTTGTGTGTTGGATTGCTCGACTTAAATTCAGAATTTACAAGTGGTGGGACCCACTTGACTTACATCACTAGTTTGACTAGTGATGGAAGTAGTTGATGATTGAGTGTAAATCTAAGCTGTCTTGTTTCTTACTCAACCTAAAGTCCAACACACTTTATGTTTTTTTGAAAGACATATACCTAAAATTTGATTTGGTAAATGGCATTGATTTTTAGAAAATCAAAAATATACAAAACAAAAACACTTCTCTCTCTCCCTCCTCCAATTGCCGAATGCTTCATCTCCCTCCATTGAAATTTTGCTTCAAAATTTCTTCAAGCTAGCACTTCAAATGAGTCATTCAAGGTGTTAGGGAAACCATTCCCAAGAGTTTGGAACACAAGGAGAAGCTTGAAGCTCTTCCTCAAACACAAAAGTTTTGAAATCTCTACATCCAAGCAAACCGATCAATGTAAGTTTTTCCGCAACTTCTTTGAGTATTCACACCAATTTCATGTTAGAAGATCCTTGGCATGTTCTAGGAACCCAACAATGGTATCAAGAGCCTTTTCTAAGCATGAAATGAATTGAGGGTTTATATACTTTAATTTGGGGTTTTTTATGATTTATGCATGATTTCTTCAAATTGATGGTTTAGTTGAGCTTGGATGATGATGAATTAGATTTATGAATCTTAAAATTTGAGAAAAATTGATTCTATAAATTTTCCCCAATTTCCTTGCTATGGCTGAAAGTATGACCCTAGAATATATCATGATGATTTTTGATTTTAGACCATTAGATGTGTTTAAAGCATGATGAGTATATTGATTGTTGATTTAATTAGATTGAAATCAAAATTGGATATAAAATTATGCATATTGTTGTGAGTGAAGAAGCATGATACAGATTGATTTTGCTTCAATTTGTGTTGGACATGAGTTGATAAATTAAAGCATGATTAATTAGATAAATTGGTGTTTTGAAAATATTAATTTAACTAATTAATTGTGGCTAATACAATTTAATTAAGATTAATGTGAAATTTGGAATTTTGTATTAATTAAAATAAGCCTTTAATTTTGAATTGGGCTAATATTGTTGTATTTGGGCTTTATGGGCTTGGTTGGGCCAAGTTGGTTTAGGACAATTGGATTGGATCCAAATTGGGCCTAAAACCATTCCATAAAGTCCAAGTATAATAATTGGGCCTTTAACTATTTAATTGAGCCTAATAGGCCAAAATTAATTTTATGGCAAATATGGTGATTCCTTAATTGGGCTTTGGTTGCCAAAGTCCATGCCTTAAGAATTAATTAAAAGCACATTGTTGGACTTTAATTAAATTGACATTCGATGTTAATTGGGCATTTGAGACCCATTAAGATTGGATTTAGAATCTAAGTCTAAAAGGCACAAATATAAGTGTAATTATTTAATTTGGAATTAAATTAGAATTAGTATTGAATACAAATTAAATTGGATTTAAAATTGTAGTTCGATATAATTCAAGAATACGCACTTTGAGTACTTATTCTTAAACGAGTTGGACTCGAGCAAATCAAATCGTTGTTTGAACATTGGATGATCATTAAATCAAAGATTAATTAATTGGATTTGATTGATTGAATAACATGCTTTGTGTGAATACATGGATGTATTGTATGAATAATGTTATATCGGATGGATATTAGATGAGTAAGGGCGATTTTAGAAATTGTTGTAATAAATTTAGAATTTAAATTAGACCTGCGTGTCCAGCCTTATATCTATTGACTCTTTGTATTTCTCTTCTCACAAAATTCCCCTCAATGTTAATGAGGTTTCTTTATTATATTATGTAATTGGGTAGAAGTGTTGGGGGAAGCGGCCGCAAGTGCGCAGTGGAAAAATAAATTATGATGTCGCTTTCCCTTTGCCCAAGACCCATTTGTTTTGGTTATTCTACAAGCCTAAGCATGTTACTATATATTCTAAGCATAAAACTCATAAAACATACAGAGAACATAAACCTAAACATGCTAACTATCATAAGAACTCTAATTAAAATAAAGAAAAAAAAAGACTTACTTGAACCGTGACTCCTCCAGTCCTCCCTCCAATCTACAAGCTTTTCTCGAACTCAGCAAGCTCTTTCACGTTCCAATGAGCCACCCAAGTGTGTGGCCTCCAAAGATGCACACACCAAAGCCAAAACTCAACGGCAAGATACACCTTGAGTGCACGGGTATTTTGCCCTTGGTGCTAGCCTAGGAAAATACCTCAAAACTTTTAACTCGAGGTTCCTCTAGTCAATTAGACTTAAGGATCCTCAAAAATCAGTGGCTTACTCTTAAACTTTAGAGTTGCTCACTTATATAAACCCAAGATATGAAAGGTTTGGTGCAAAAATTTGTGAAGAATTCTTTGGGTTTATATAGTGCTCCAAAGACAACAAAATTAATTAAGAATCTGATCTGGGCTAAAAGCCAATTTAATCTTAGCCATTAGATCTTAATTTAGTGGTTTAATGAGATTATAAAACCCTAATAAGAGTTTGTGCTAAATTGGAATTTAAAACAAATAACAAAAATAAAGAAATAAAATTTTACTATTCACGCTGTAGTATTCACGCGTTACTATTCACGTGAATATTAATTTTTTTTTTATCTATTTAGTCCAATTCCCAAAGTGCCCCTATCGTCATTCACCAATCCCTAAGCCACTATGGAACCTCATAAATGATCTGTTCAATAATTAAACACATGAACCATTTATGAACAATTCCTACAGCAATCATATATGTTGTTAATATGTACTGTGCACTGTTAACCATTGATTTCGACTTTGTTGTGTGTGACTTTTGGGTTCCCCTCAAGTTGGACATGAAATGAATCGTGATAATTTAATCGAACATAAATTATCCTCCGATCAGCTGGTCGTTCGATTTCGGCCTTGATAAGTGTTCCTTTGAAGTCGTTAATATAGAATCACAAAGCGTAATAAGGTGTTAACTGCTAGATTTTTATATAGATATCTAAGTCTGTAGTTGATGATATTTTCACTCGGCACTCGAGAGAGGGAGTGGATATTTTCGGAGTCTTGACTTATAAACCATATAACTGAACAAAGATGAATTGGCATGACAAATACATAGGCGACAGCTAGGTGAAATCAGGATCTAGAATCTCTATCGTATTAGTCCCTCATATATAATTATTTTTATATTTATTTATTAAAATCTTCATTATTTGTTTTCTAAATAAAGTTAGGATTATCAATTGTAGTACTTAGTGCGAGTTAACGCAATCCCTGTGGGTTCGACACTCTAAACTCATTTATACTAAAACTTGACACCGTACACTTGCGGTACGATATAAAATATCTCAACAAGTTTTTGGCGCCGTTGCCGGGGATTGTTTGTTTAATTCACATTAATACTATTACCAAGTAATCTTAGGTTTAATTTAGATTTTATTTATTTATTTATTTTCTTTATTTTTGTCTTAAGTTTTATTTTTGTTTTTATTTTTTTATTTTTTTATTTTATTTTTATTGTTATATATATATTAGGATATATGCCATATACCCAACTTGTGGATGGGCTATATGTACATGTATTTGTACTATTTTCATTAATTAATAAAATGACAATCTTTATTATACGTGTCTTACATAAATTATATGAATCATCAAACATTGTAATAAAGCCCTTGGAGTAATAAGATGATGGCTTCCACGCCTTATGAGAATCATTATATTTAAACGTTCCTAGTCATAGTTTTGTGAATAATCTGGGCATCCACAAAGCAGAGAGACTAGCATGATGAGATTGATATGCCCTTAAGTGGGGTAGCCGATCTCATAGGCTACTAGCGGAGATCCGTCCGCTTGGTGTATCACATGGATGCATGAGTTTTTTTTTGTTTTTTTTAGATAAAGCATGGATGCATGAGTTGCTTGCTCGTGTCCATCAAACTGACTGCCAAAAGTTTTCGGATGGAGTGTTTATCCCATGTGTCTGTGAGAACTTTCATGTATCGATTGTATGACTAGTCTTTAGACTTGAGGTCTTTACAATCTTATGTGTGGATCAAATAACTTTGACATTCTCCTTCCCCGGTTCAAAAGATCCGGTCATAAGGGTATGATTGGGTCATTTGTTGAAACACATGAAGTTTGTAAAGATACAACAGAGAATCGCCACTCTCTCGGAAATATTTCTTATTTTTTATAAGAGTAGTATTACAGCTCGCGGGTTGATATGTGTGATCAGTGCTTGAGACTGTGGCCGCAGCGGAAGAATCATATGAGATTCTTGGGTTAGCACGATTAATGACACTATCAACATCATACTTTGACTATATGGGTAGACACTTTCCATACTCTAGGTCAAACGGTGGGGATACAGTGAGGCGAGAGACCGTATCATATGTAAATCGCATACAGAATGGGTATATATATATCTTTCCTTCTCATTTGGGGGCCTTGGCATGTTGCTAGATGTCAACCTTGGTCATTGAAATCGAACGACCATCTGATCGGAGGATAATTTATGTTCGATTAAATTATCACGATTCATTTCATGTCCAACTTGAGGGGAACCCAAAAGGTCACACACAACAAAGTCAAAATCAATGGTTAACAGTGCACAGTACAAATTTAACAGCATATATGATTGCTGTAGGAATTGTTCATAAATGGTTCAATGTGTTTAATTATTGAACAGATCATTTATGAGGTTCCATAGTGGCTTATGGATTGGTGAATGATGATAGGGGAACTTTGGGAATTGGAATAAATAAATAAATAAATAAATAAATAAATAAATAAAAACGTGAATAGTAACATGAATAGTAACATGAATAGTAATGTGAATAGTTTTGTTATTTGTTTTGAATTCCAATTCGGCCCAAACTCTTATTAGGGTTTTATAATCTCATTAAACCACTAAATTAAGATCCAATGGCTAAGATTAAATTAGCATTTATCCCACATCAGATTCTTAATTAGTTTTGTTGTCTTTGGAGCACCTATATAAACCCAATGAATTCTTTACAAATTTTTGCACCAAACCTTTCATATCTTGGTTTATATAAGTGAGCAACTCTAAAGTTTAAGAGTAAGTCACTGATTTTGAGGATCCTTAAGTCTAATTGACTATAGGAACCTCGAGTTAAAAGTTTTGAGGTATTTGCCTAGGCTAGCACCAATGGAAAAATACACGTGCACTTAAGGCGTAGTCTTGCCATTGAGTTTTGGCTTTGGTGTGTGCATCTTTGGAGGCCACACACTTGGGTGACTCTTTGGAACATGGAAGAGCTTGCGGAGTTCGAGAAAAGCTTGTAGATTGGAGGGAGGACTAGAGGAGTCTTCGGTTCAAGTCAGTATTTTTATTTATTTATTTTAATTAGAGTTCTTATGATAGTTAGCATGTTTAAGTTTATGTTCTTTGCATGTTTTATGAGTTTTTATGCTTAGAATATATAGTAACATGCCTAGGCTTGTAGAATAGTCAAAACAAATGAGTCTTGGCCAAAGGGATAGCAGCATCATAATTTCGTAATTTTTTGATTTTCCGCTGTACTCGCGTATATATATATATATATATTCTTTCTTTCGTAGGAGGAGAGTTGGAAAAGAAGAAATGGCAGATCATATTGGTGCACTGATAGCTCAAGTATCGTCCCTCATGACTCATCTAGAAGTATTGATAAATCAAATGAGCCAACCGTTTATTGGAGCTGTTTCTGCTAATGGAATGCTTTTACCCAACAGAGGAGCAGGATTTGAACAAGTACAGTATATGAACAATCGGAATTTCAAAAACTATAGAGGCAGTCATATGCCTAATTATTATCATCCGAATTTTTCATATGCTAATATGGAGAACATCTTGCAAACTCCTCATGGCTTCAACTATCCAAGAGACGAGTAGAACCCTTCCTTAAAAGACCTCATGAGCACATTTGTATCTACAGCTTCAGAGAGGTTTGAGAAGAATGAGTCAAGGCTGGATAACATTGAAACACATATGGGCAATATGAGGGCAACATTGAAATCTTTAGAAGTGAAAATTGGGCTTCTTGTTTCTTCCATGGCCAATCAACATAAATGGGTGTTTCATAGTAACACTGAAGTCAACCTCAAAGAGCAATGTCAAGTCATAACCCTTAGGAGCGGAAAAGAGATTTTTTTTTTTTTTTTTTTTTTTTTTGGAAAAGAGATTAAAGACACCTCTCAAGATTTAGGCAGTAAATATAAAGAAGTCACCTTCAATGCTTTCAGAACCATGCCGAGTCCTCAAGGTGATGCAGAATGTCACAGGGTAGATATAATAGAGAAGGGAGTTGCAAACACCCAGGGTGAATCAGTATTGCAGCAACCTACGAGCATAGTGCAACCATGCATAAAGGAAGATTCTCCACTTCTAAACCTGAAACCACTCCCAAAGCGCCGTAAAAAGAGGAAAAGAAAGGACAATGCTCACTTGGAGATGATCACTGGAAGGTTAAAAAGGAGGCCGAGCCAATTTTGCCGAATGTGTAGTCCAAAATTTCCAACTGGGGGACAATCTACATATCCTGGGGGACTATCTATGGATAAACTACCACAGCCTGCCAAGCTATCTTTTTCATGTCATAAGAACTGGTGGATACTAAATAAGAAAGCAGATGAGATTACCTGGTTCACTACATTTAAGCCACCATGACCATTTGGGTGGTTGCGTCTGGCTGAAGACGTTAAACTTAACGCTAGTGGGGAGGCAACCCTTGCATTTATTTTATTATTATTTTTCTTTATTTTTAATTTTTATTGTTATTGTGTGCTATTGTTTACTTATTCATTTTGCATGTTATTTATGCAGGTAGCACGAAACACACAACGCCCGCGCAACCAAATTATAACCAGCAAGAGCCTGATCAACTCCATGCACAGTAGTGTTGTTCCTCACCCTTGTTCTTTATTTTTTATCTTACATTGAGGACAATGCAAGTTTTAAGTTTAGGGGTGTGTGTGCATGTTGTTTACTTGTTATTTAGTAAAAAAAAATTATTGTTTTATTCTTTGATAGTAAAACATAAATCCTATGATGATACTGTTTGTTTATGGGTGAAATTTTAGAAACGATAAGTGCCCAATTTACTTTTATCTGATGCTTTGAGTAGTTGATCTATGTTAGACTCATAAGCACTCAATTATAGGTTTTTAGCAGTGAAAACTTAAGGAGTTGACAAGGTGACTAGTTGAAGAAATTGCATGTCGATGAATGACCGTTTGCTTAGATGTCTATCTTGATTTGCTAGTGTTATGATGTATGGTATGGATAGAAATAAAAGGTCTCTACAGAAAGAAAATAAACCACCTATAACCGATAAGCGTGAAAGTACCCATGGGCGAGTATTAGGACCACCATGAGGAGAAATGCTACCTTAAAGGGTAGGTGAGTTGAAAAAAAAAAGAAGAAAAAGTTCAAAAAGAGACAAGAAAGATAAAAGAAAAATCATACCATACTGAGCACAAAATAAAGCAATTACAGAGCATACTTGAGTTATCTAGGTTGGTTTGACCCATCGATCTCAATTTTTAAATGAAATCATTGAGTTGGCTTACTTAGGAATCGAGCTGTAAATGAACCTATACACACACATACTGTGAGTCTGGCTTAGATAATTTATTCAAGAACTTAGATTTGAGTCGTAATTGCGTATTTTGAAGGTTCTCTAATTTCATTTATAAGCTTTCTTTGAGGACAATATTATGCATAACTATCAGG